>LVTN01000082.1:595616-608235 GCA_001649415.1 Musa itinerans | reverse complement strand
ACAACATGATTCTTCCTGCTTTAATTGTCTCATCCTAATCGAAGTATCCTGCGTCACTCAAAACGCAGATTAAATCATAAACATATATCAAGTGGTTTCATCATCAAAATACGAGATTCAACATATATGATACAACCCGAGGGATTCGTGTCCAAGGATTGCCCAAATAAGGTGTGCAGGTTGCTTAGATCCATTTATGGACTAAAGCAAGCTTCCCGAAGTTGGAACAAAAGATTTGATGAGACAATCAGATCTTATGACTTCGTTAAGAACGAAGATGAGCCTTGTGTGTACAAAAAGGTAAGTGGGAGCACTATCACTTTTTTGGTGTTATATATGAATAACATTCTGATCATTGGGAATGATGTAGGAATACTATCCATAGTAAAGACTTGGTTATCTAAACACTTCTCTATGAAGGACTTAGGAAAAGCATCCTATATCTTGGGGATTCAGATCTATAGAGATAAATCCAAGAGGATGCTTGGCTTGTCCCAATCCAGGTACATAGATACCATTGTCAAAAGATTTGGCATGAAAAATTCTAAGAGAGGTCTTATACCGATAAGACATGGGATATCACTTTATAGGAGTATGTCCCTAAAGACTCTTGAAGAAAGGGTGAACATGGATATGATATCTTATGCCTCAGCGATAGGGTCTATCATATATGTCATGCTATGCTATGTACTAGGCCTAATATAGCGCATGCTCTGAGTGTCACAAGCAGGTATCAGGCGGATCCAGGCTTAGAGCATTGGAAAGCAGTAAAGTGTATCCTTAAGTACTTGAGAAGGACTAAGGATCTTTTACTTGTATATGGAGGTAGTAGCCTCAGAGTTGAAGGCTACACAGACTCGAGTTTCCAGTCCGATATCGATAATAGCAAGTCGAATTCGGGGTATGTAGACACCCTGAATGGAGGAGTAGTATGCTGGAAGAGTTTTAAGCAAGATACTACTACTGACTCGACCATAGAGGTGGAGTATATTACTGCAGCAAAGGTAGTAAAGGAAGGAGTCTGAATGAAGAAGTTCATCACAGATCTAGGAGTCAGGCCAACTAGCGAGGAGCTGATTCCTTATATTGTGACAACTACGAGGCAATTACTCAAATAAGGGAACCCGAGTCTCATCAGAAGTGTTCTGAGGAGGTTCCAACTTATTAGAGAGATCATGACCTGAGGAGATGTAGTAGTGGAAAGAGTTCCATCCGAAGATAACATTGCAGATCCACTAATAAAGCCATTATTTCAGATTGTCTTTGAGTGTCACAGGGGTCTGATGGGGATCAGACACATAGGTGATTGGCTTTAGGTCAAGTGGGAGATTGCTAGTCATAGGTGCCCAACAAGCTAATCACGTGAGTGATGGCACGTGTGACTTGACACAGAATCTTTTTGCTTATTATATTTTAGCATTTATCACTTTATATTGACTATTGCATATATGCATGTATATATTGTGATGTCCTTGGATCTGTGCAATGGGAATCAGATCGTGATGAGATCATGATAATGAGACCGATTCACCTTTAAACACATATCCTAAATAATCCCAGTTATAAGTTACTCGAGAGGGACATCGAGATAACCAGACAGATTAGTGTGCTGTGTACCCATTCATATGATAGATGCAGTTGGTCTTATAGTTGCTCGTGTGGGGACACTAGGGATATAATACAGGTGCTCATTGGAGAATGAGTTACTGATTGATCCGCTTATGAAATGGTGGATGGTTGATGATGCCTTATTGTCAAACAGCGATTCCGTAGTCCTAGTGGTATATCTGGTCCTTAGACTTGAGACACTAAGGATGTCCTGTATGAGTGCTTCATTCTTTGATACTGGACTTATAGGTTTGAATGTCCTAGATCTAGTACAGTAGGTCATTGGGAGTGGCGGTCGACCTTACGAGGACTATTGAGTATCGATAGAGGATCATCCACTCTCGACGTCATGAGAGGAATATCTCATGTGTTCTTGCTTAAACAAATCCCTGGCCAGGGTCATTCGGATTGAGAGAGAAAGTGTTCTCCAGGAGAATTCGATTAGAGCGAGTCTCGAGTAGAAACCGTATGGATCTGACAGCACCATACCCGGTATACGATCTTTAGGATATTAGATAGATGAGGGACTATAGGTACATAGTAACTGAGGATAAACAAGTCCAATAGATTGGATTCCCCTATATCGTCTCGGGATTACGGCGTAGTGGCCTAGTACGTCCGTAGTCGATGAGTCGAGTGAATTATTATGGAGATAATAATTCACTGAGCCAAAAGGAGTTCTAACAGGTATGACTCACGGCTAGCTCGATATTGGGCCTAGAGGGTCACACACATATGGTATATGTTGCGATGAGTAGAGGTTTGGATATGAGATATCTACCGAAGCCCCTATTTTATTAGATATCTAATAAGCCCCTGAATTATTAGATTCTATGGATGAGATCCAATAAGAGCCCATCAGAGATTATTAAATAGAGATCCACTAATCTAAGACGCTTGAGTAGTTGGATGGAGATCCAATACCTAATAGGGGAGGATCCATTAGGGTTAAGTTGACAGAAGACCTCTATAAATAGGAGGGATTCAGTGGTTCATAGGCTAGAGCTTTTGCTTGCCTCTCCTATTCTCCTCCCCCTCTCCACCTCAGAGTAGGTTTAGAGTTTTGAGGAGCGTCGTCGCAGCCCTGTTGTGTGGATCACCGCTAGAGAGGAGGACGCTTGACCTTCTTTACCCTCTCCTAGAGATCTACAAGGATTCCGGGATATACGATTTCCCTAGGTAACACAATCTACTATATACGCAATTTTAAGTTTTGCGGATTTTTGCACACCAATCTTCGCATGACGACGAACATCTCTTTGGGAATATGGGATTTTATTTTTTGTTCTTCCGCTGCACATGTGATGTCGCCCCCAAGATTTCCTAACACTGACATGATGCTCTCTAGCCCAATGTCTAATTCTTCCACTTCAATCAATTTATCTTTCCTTGATCGAAGTTAGTCCTACGTCACTTAAATGCTGATTAGATCATAACTTCATCAATTGATTTCATCATCAAAATATGAGATTCAACAGTTCAGATTCATCAAATGATTTCTCAAATGAAATCACTCCAAGAAAATTCAAATCACTAATAGAAATTTATAATTTAATATTTATTTTGATTATTTTAGATCCTATAAGTTTTAGGAAGTAATTGAAGAAGAGGAATGACGAAGGCAACGAAGGAGGAAATCAAGTCAATTGAGAAAAATAAAATATGGGAGCTAACAAATCTACCAAAGGAAAAGGAAGCTATTGGATTGAAGTAAGTGTTCAAAACAAAATATAATTCAGATGGAAATATCCAAAAGTATAAAGCTCGACTCGTAGCAAAAGAATATTCACAACTATAAAGTATTAATTTTGATGATACTTTTTCTCAAATTGCTAGATTCGAAAACTTGATAACTTTCTTAGCTTTAATTGCTTATTTGAATTAGCCTATTTATTAATTTGATGTGAAATCTATATTTTTAAATAAAAATTTATAAGAGATTTTTGTTACTTAATCTATTTTTTTTTAATTAAAGGACATGAAGAAAAGGTAATGGGCTTAAACAAGCTTAGAGGGCCTAGTACAACAAAATTAATATTATTTTATCAAAATATAATAATGAGCCTACTCTTTATCTAACGTAGGAAGGTAAACATAATATTCTTATAGTTTGCCTTTATATTGATGATATTATATATATGAGTTTATCTAACTCTTTTGTGGTAGGATTTAAAAAATACATGAATAAGTTTAAAATATTAGATCTATGTCTATTGCACTATTTTCTTAGGTTGGAGGTGAAGTAAGGATCAGATAAAATTTTTATTTCACAAAGAAAGTATATAATAAATCTACTAAAAAAGTCTAACATGATTGATTGCAAAGATACAACAACACCCATGAATATAAATGAGAAATTAAAACTTGAAGATGATACATGTTTGACAAATATAAGATACTATAAATATTTGATTATAAGTTTAATTTATCTAACTTATACTTGATTAGATATTACATTCTCTATTGGTGTAGTATCCAAGTTTATATATAATCCAAGAAAACATCATTTCGTAGCTATTAATTTTTTTTTACATTATATTACTAGAACTACAAATTAATGGCATTTCGTATTCTCATAATTTTAAATATAAATTATTTGGTTTCACTAATAATGATTAGGTAGGAGCTTTGGATAATAGAAAAAGTACTTCAAGTAATATTTTTAGCCTCAGATCAAGAGTTATATCTTGGAGTTCAAAGAAGTAAGTAATAACTATGTTATTAACATCAGAAGTAGAATATATAGTTGCAACATTAGTAACTTGTCAAACAATATGGCTTAGAAGACTTTTTTTTTAGATCTTCATCAAGAACGAAAAGAAGTAACTGAAATACTTTGTGATAACAAAGCTATAATTGTAACAACGAAGAATCAAACATTTCATGGAAGAACAAAGCAAATAAAGATACACTATCATTTCATCTAATATCTTATAGAAAATGGAACTATAACAATTAAGTATTACAACATAGATAAACAAGTTATAGATATTCTCACAAAGTTACTTCCATTTCAGAAGTATTTTTATTTCATGTCTCAAATTGGTACATGTAACTATAAATTAAGGGGGAGTATTGAGAATTGATTTATAAATAGTTATCTTAGGTAGTTACCATATTTTAAGTAGTTCAGGCCATGTTCTAAGTACTTCTACCTAAGTAATCCATGATATAAGAAGATATTATCATCAGGGTAGTTCTTGCACCCAACTTAATTATGAGTAATATGATATGATAAGATAGTTATCATTAGATCCCATAAATAGGATCATGGTTCATAAAACAAAGATGTATGCACTTGAAAATATTTCATAAGTTTTCTTAGTCTTACCTTTTATTTAATATTATTTTATTTTTTCTAACTGAAATCATTCTCTTTTAATTACTTCGTGTGTTTCTCATTTTCTTATTCTTCCATCTCCTTCGTATGTTCTTCAACTAAGGATCTCTTTTTTATTCATTTGTTGTTACTTCATTTGTTGATTGAATTCCTGCCATATTGTTTAGTCTAATGTCGAGCGCATTTCTTGCTTGTCATGGTTCAGACTCACGAAGAGCGACACAGCACGGCCGTGAGTGATGGAAGAACCTCCGGTTGCTAGATAATTGGTGCCACGTGCTCAAGAACGGTGACATGGAAGAGATCAAGTGCCCATTCTGTAACCGTGGATTTGTGGAAGAGATGAGTGGGAGAGGAGGAATAGACACAGCAACTGACTCAGAATCCGATAGATACCTCTCTCTCTATGGTCTCCAGTCTTTCTCGGAATGCTCGACGATGGCACCTCCCCATGCCGAAGGTTCCGCAGGGAAGAAGAAGAAGAGGAAGCTGACCAGGACCATAGCTCAGAGGCCACGGCCCGGAGACGGCGGAGGAGCTCAGTCATCCTTGAGTTGTTCCAAGCCCTCGGGGATGGTGCTGAGAACGGCAGGAAGAGGGAGAGGGAGCTCATCATACTCGTCAATCGATTCAGCAATGCTATACTTCTTCAGGGATCTCCGGATACGAACCAGTCGCAAGGACAAAGCCCAGGTGATGGCAGCACCGGCGTTCTCTTGGGGGATTACTTTCTGGTACCTGGCCTCGATCTTCTTCTGCAGTATCTGGAGGAGACCGATCCAAACCGTCATGGAACTCCACCAGCTCAGAAAGCGGCAGCGGAGGCCATGCCTACGGTGAAGATCGAGGAGGGTTTGAGCTGTTCAATCTGCCTGGAAGAATTCGAGATCGGCGCAGAGGCCCGGGAGATGCCCTGCAAGCATAGATTCCACGTAGGGTGCATACTTCCATGGCTGGAGCTCCACAGTTCGTGCCGGGTCTTCAGGTTTCAGATTCCTACAGAGGAATCAAAGAGCTCGAGTGCAGGTGGCAATGGCAGTGGTGGAGGTGACGAGAGAGGATCCTGGTTACCTGTCACTTGGTCTTTCACTGGGTTGTCGTCTCTGTTGGGGTCTGACCGCCGCGGACACTTCCTCGTCGCAGCCATCATCATCCTCCATTGGAAGCAACTCTTATCACCATGCAAACTGGAAGTGTTTGGTTCAGTACTTATCTACTAAAAAAATATTAAGTGGTGTAAATATTATTTTATTTACCATTATATATCCTGCAAGATAGACTTCTTTCTGTCCTGCTTGAGATTTATCTAGTGTTTGCTGAATGTAAAGAATATAGCCGCAACAATTGAAAGCTTACCTTCACATCTGCTTTTTCAGGACACGTGGCAACATTAGAGAGGTAAAGAAAACAATCAGCTTGAGTTTAATGTGGAATACTATTTTGTTAGAGCTTATCCATTTATCATTTTTATATTTTTTATCTTATATTACTAGTTAACGAGTTTTTAAGGTTTAAAATTAGTATCAATAAAGGCCTGACTATAAAATCATCAAGAAATAATATCTTCAAGTAAAAATATTTTCTAGTATATGAAGTTGATTTCTCTCCTTCTCTCATCTTTTTAGTATTATAAAAATCATCAAGGATTCAATAGTATTTTCTTGATTTTGTTTTTATTTTGTATCAATTGGTATCATAGTCTTGCTCTTTATGTTAGCATAATATATTTACGGTTAGAAAATTAAGAAATATGCTCTACATTTGTTATTCATAATGGATCTTATGTGTAAGAAACTTAATTTACTAAGTGAAAATAATGGCGACAACGATGATAACATTATCAACGATGGCAATGACAATTTCAATGATAATGGCCTTTGTGATGGAGGCAATGACAATAATTATAACAATAATAATTAGATAATGCCAACCCTATGGGTGGCATTAGAAGCACAAAAAATGAGAGTGACCCAAGAACCCCGAGAGATTCGTGACATATTTACCAATTTGGGTTTAGATGCTAATAGAGTTTGTGATGATGGTAGGATCAATCATGAGTTGATGCTAATGGCCAGCTTAATTATCAACACGGGCTTGCAATCTAACATAAGCAACTAGCCTATGAAGATGAGTTAAATGAAGAAGAAGGAATTGGGGACTATCGCATAACCAACCAAAGAAGAGGTACAGGTGTACCTCAACCTTGACACTTCAACCAACATGATACTATTTGCCTATAACAACCAATTGTATATGATGATGACTTAGAAGGTAATAGTAAAACATACAAAAGATATCAAGCACCACTTAAATGAAATATGTTATTTGAAGATTATCGCCTCAAAGTAGACCTCCTCAGTTTTAATGGCCACCTCAATGTTGAAGTTTTTTTTACTAGAGTTATGAAGTAGAGAACTTCTTTGAGATGATTTCTAATCACAAACAAGTCAAGCTTATTGCGTACAAATTGAAAGGAAGTGTAGCAACTTGGTGGGATATATTATAGAATAACATAAGAAGATAAAGAAAGACACTAGTACAGACATGACAGAAGATGAAGCAACTTCGTAAAGGAAGATTTCTACCCCTAGACTATGGACAATTGTTATTTCAATAATACCAAAACTGTATCCAAGGCACTTGATTTGTAACTGAGTATATTGATGAGTTCTTATGCCTTTCAGCCATATATAACTTATTAGAGTCATAAGACTAGTAAACAGCAAGGTATGACAATGGACTGAAACTTATATTTACTTAAAGATAGAATGCTTTTAACTTCGATATACATAGTAGATGAAGCTTACAATATGACATTAAAGGCTAAAATATTATTGACTCGACCTCCAATTGTCATTAGACAATTCTCTACTTCGACAATATGACCTACTCTTAACAAAAATAAGTAAATTGTGACTAAGTCAATACAACTTATAAATTAAGACATATATACCAAAGGAGCAATAAGGCAAGCTACACATATCCCGACTACTATAAATAATCCATATACTCGACCCCTAGTTGGGAAATATTTTAAATGTAGGGAGCCTAGTCATCATTCCAACAAGTGTCGTGCTCATAAGATTGTCAACTTTACAGATCATAAAGATAACTTTGAAGAAGAAGAAGATGCCCAAGATGATGTGATTGATAATATTGACAATGCTAAAATAGTAGAGGAAGAAGAGGAATATGTTGCATGTATTGTAAACAGATTATTACTTACCCCAAGGCAAGAAGATCTATCTTAGCATAAGAAAATCTTTCATTCTCGATGCAGTGTTAATAACAAAGTTTGTACATTGATCATAGACAATGGAAGCTGTGATAATATTATATCTAAATCATCGGTGAGGCACTTAAAATTATAGACAAAAGCTCATCCAACATCACACAAGCTAGGGTGGATTAAAGAAAGCTCAATTGTCACTGAGATCTATAGAGTTTTTCTCTCAATTGGAAAAAGCTATAAGGAGGAATTTATATGTGAGGTAATTGATATGGATGCATGCTATGTGCTATTTGAAAGGTTATGGTAGTATAATGTGAATGCAACCCACCTTGGAAGAAAGAATGTTTCTGTGTTATAGTGAAATAGGAAGAAGATTATCATTCTACCAACCAACAAAAAGAGAGATGAATCCAGTACTTCTAAAGTGGAGGGGAAGCCTTTCTTATACATTTTCAACTCTAAATAGGGAATTCATTACTAGCTAAAAAGAAATAAGAGTACGCTATGCTTTTGTTGTGAAAGGAGAAAAGCCACATAAATCAAAGATTCCAAATGAACTGATGTCGATATTAGAAGAATTCAAAGAGATCACCCCTCAAGAATTACCAGATGGACTTTCACTATGAGAGATATTCAACACCAATTGATTTGGTTCTAAGAGCAAGTCTACCAAATTTATCTCACTACTGAACGAGCCCAAAAGAGAATGAACTTCTAAAAGAGAAGGTAAAGAAGTTGATGTAGAAGGGATATATTCGAAAAAATATGAGCCCATGTGTAGTCCCAACTTTGTTAACACCCAAGAAAGATGAAAGTTAGAGGATATGCATAGAAAGTAGAGCCATCAACAAAAACATGGTTAGGTATCGCTTTCTAATACATCGATTAGAAAATATATTAGATTAACTACAAGGCTCCAAGATATTCTTAAAATTGATCTTCATAGTGGATATCACCAAATTCGCATAAGGTCTTAAAATATAATGGACGACTGCATTCAAGACAAGAGAAAGCTTATATGAATAGTTAGTTATGCCATTTGAGTTGTCTAATACACTGAGTACATTCATGAGATTTATGAATTAAGTATTTAAACCATTCATCGAGAAATTTGTTAGCAGTCTACTTTGATGACATTTTAATCTATAGTCATAGTATAGAAGAACATATTGACCATTTATGATAAATTCTAACTATTTTGCAAGACAACAAGTTATATGTCAATTTGAAGAAGTATGACTTCCTAACAATTTGACTGATCTTCCCAGGGTTCATTGTGAGTGCTAATTGGATTGATGTAGATGAAAAAAAGATTTGTGTCATTCGAGAATAGCTTATCCCAAAGACTATTGCAGAAGTGAGGAGCTTTTATGGTCTTACTACTTTCTATAGGAGATTCATTAGAAACTTCAGCAATGTTGTTGCTCCTATCACTAACTATTTGAAGAAAGAAAAGTTTCTATGGGCTGATGCTATTGAGAAAAGTTTTGTTGAGATTAAGGAAAAGTTAACTACTGTACTAGTGTTTACATTACCAAACTTTAAAAAGCCTCCTTTTGAAGTAGAATATGATGCAAAGTAGAATTGGGAATGGAGCAGTGCTTTCACATGAAGGAAGACCAATTACATTTTTTAGTCAAAACATGCTAAAAGTGGTATACTTATAAACAAGAGTTGTATGTTGTGGCACAAGCTTACAGAATTAGAAATATTACTTGATCTCACATGGGTTTAAAATTAGTTGGACCATGAATCCCTAAAGTATTTCAAGAACCATAAGCACTTAAACAAGATGCATACAAAATGAGCTTCCTACATAGAGCAATTTTCCTATGTAATCAAACACAAGTTTGATACTTCTAATCGTGTTGTTAATGCTTTGAGTAGAAAAAATAACTTTACTAGTTTCTTTAAGTAGTGAAGTTGTAGGGTTTGAATGTCTGAAGTATCAGTATGCTAAAGACGAGGACTTCAAGGATGTTTGGGAGAAACATTTGACAAGGCAACCTACGAGTGATTTTTATATCCATGATGGTTACTTGTTAAAAGGTAATAAGTTATACATTTTGAAGATGTCCTTATGAGAAAATACTATTCAAGATTTACATAGAGGAGGACTCAGCAAACATTTTGGGCAAGACAAAACAATAGCAAGCATCGAGGCAAGGTACTTTTGGCCACAATTAAAAAGAGATGTTAGCAATTTTATATGAAAATGTTTGACTTATCAAACTATAAAGGGTCAATCACAAAACATTAGTTTATATATGCCATTATCAGTTCCAGAAGATATTTAGGAGGATTTATCCATGGATTTTATATTGGGATTGCCAAGAACTCAGAGGGGAGTTGATTTTGTATTTGTGGTTATGGATCGGTTCTCCTAGATAGCTTATTTTATACCATGTCGAAAGGCTTTAGATGCGAAATATATTGCAAGGCTATTCTTTCAAGAAGTCGTGTGCTTATATGGGGCACTAAAAGCAATAACTTCTAATCGAGATTCTAACTTTCTATCTCATTTTTGGCTGACCTTATGAAAAAAATTGACGTAAGTTTAAAGTTTAGCAACATAGCTCACCCACAAACTGATGGTCAAATGAAGGCAATTAATATGACTATGAAAAACTTGATTTGTTGAATTTATGGTGACAAATAAAGACAATGAGATTTCATACTTGCATAAGTTAAATTTGTATGTAATAGCGTAATCCATAGTTTTATTGAAGCATCACCATTCTCTATTGTTTACAAGAAAGTGCTGAATCATGCTTTGGATTTAGTTCACCTACCATAGACTCCTGGAATGAGTGTAGCAACTAACAATATAGTTGAGCAAGTACAATCAACACAAGCTAAAGTGAAGAAGTTAGAAAAATGCCAAGTACAAGAAAGTAGCTTATAAGCATAAGAGAGAGAAGGTGTTTAAGGAAAAAGATATGGTTATGATATACTTGCCAAAAGAGAGATTTCCCATAGGCACATACACCAAATTAAAGCCGAAAAAATATGATTCATACAAAGAAAATTAATAACAATACCTATATGATTGATTTATCAGACGATTGAGGAATCTCAAAGACACTCAATGTTGTAGACTTGTATGACTATTTTTCGAATGAGAATCTATTGTATTCATATATAAACTTGAGGGTAAGTTTTTCTTAACTAGAGAGGATTAATGTCAAACAAAAAACCTATTTTCAAAGAGCTTAAAGTGTTGAATCCCATGATGATAAAATCAATTGATGAAGTTATAAACTAATGAGAGTTTAAGAAAAGTGATGCAGGAGAAACTTCGATCATGGACTTGAATAATTGAAGCAAAATCAGACATTGGGCTAGAGAGCATCATGTCAAAGATTCAACGTCGGGCCGAAGGATTGGTCGACGTGTCGGAGGATAAAATTTGTGCCATGAAATCGGGCATTGGGCAAAAAGGATCAGGTATTACACTAAGAAGATAGGATATTGTGAGAGGTCAGCATGCTGATAGATTAAGCAATACTTTAAAGGAGAGAATGATGCACTAAAAGTTCAGACAAAGTGTCGGACAACGTAGGCTTTATGATTATAGTCGTTGAGTCTTGATCGAAGTAGTTTAAGTGTCTAATTGAGTTAGTTTTGGGTGTAACCATGCCAATTTAATTAGGAGCCCATTGGGCTTTAATTAAGGCTGAATTGGGCATATTGGAAGACCAATTCAATGACCTGAGGTTGGGCCAGGTAGTGGAATCATTTATGAGCTGAAAAGTATGAAATATACTTTTTCGGAAAACCCGATAGTGGTACCGCCTAGACTGACGGTGGTATTGTCAAGACATAGTCTCTTAAACTGTGTTAAGTGATGGTACCACCCAAGCAAGTGATGGTATCGCTAGTGCTCAGAGTGGCAGGTGGTAGTACCGCCTAGTGCAGATAGTGGTGCTACCAGTACTCTGAAAATATGGGGATTTGAATTTTTGCCTCTATTTTTTAAGTCATTTGAGGCCTATAAATATCTCACTTATTCTTGCTTGATATGTTAGGATCGAAGCAGCACTAAGGGGGGGGGGTGAATTAGTGCAGCGGTAAAGAATGATAAACTTTCGACGATTTTAACACTTTCGGAAACTTCGTACGATAAAAGCAACATTTCGTTTGAAACCGTTTCGATTGCGTTGAAAGCATACGTAATAAGATGAGGGCAGTGAACTTAGCAAAGTAAAGGTTTGCAGAAAGAAAAATGCATAAACATAAACGCAAACTGATTTTAAAGTGGTTCGGTCAAATGACCTACATCCACTTGCGAAGCCTTCTTCGATGAGGCTCCAACTTCCACTAACAAATCACTTTGAAAGAGAAGGACAAATACCCCTCTTACAACCTTTTACACATGGTTCACACTCTTACAAATTTTCAACGAAAAGGAAGGAGGTGAACACTCAAGCAATTGAAAA
>LVTN01000082.1:562176-587897 GCA_001649415.1 Musa itinerans | reverse complement strand
TCGTATTTCAGTTTGCGCTTACATTCTGATTTCTATCATAACTGCAAACTGCCTTCATAGATTTACTTTAACATCATCTCGCTTAATCTTAAGTTAAAGTAATTTTAGAATCGGCTTTTACACCGAAATCATCTTTATCGTACGAACGAAGTTTTAATCGTCGAAAAATTTCCACTGCACTAATTCACCCCCCCCCCTCTTAGTGCTCTTGATCATAACACTTTTCTCAATATATAGATTAGATCAAACAATTTTACTAATTGATTTCATTATTAAAATCTGAGATTCAACAATAAGTGCATGACCTAAAAGCTAACATTTTCTAGATATACTTTTTCTATCTATTCTACATCCAACAAAGTCAGTATCAACATAAGTAATCAAATCAAAGTTATTAGATTTAGGATACCATAATCCTAGATTAGGAGTTCCTTTTAAGTATCTAAAAATCCTTTTAACTACTTTATATTAAGATTGTTTAGGATTGGATTGAAATCTAGCATAAAGCCCAATACTAAACATTATATCAGGTCTAATTGCAGTAAGATATAGTAAGCTACCTATCATACTTCTATAAATCTTTTGATTAAAACATTCTCCTTCATTGTCTATATTTAATTTTGTAGAAGTGCTCATTAGTGTGTTAATAGCCTTAACACTATTCAAGTGAAATCATTTTAATAGATCCAAAGCATGCTTAGTTTGACTAATAAAAGTTTCATCACTTAGTTGCTTAATTTGTAATCCTATGAAAAATATCAATTCAGCCATTAAACTCATTTCAAATTCTTGGCTCATACTTTTGGCAAATTATGCACATAAATATTTATTTGTAGAACCAAAAATAATATCATCAACATAAAATTTGAATAATAAAAAAATTATTTTTAAAATATTTAATAAATAATGTGGTATCAACCTTGCCTTTCAAAAAATTATTCTTAATAAGAAATTAACTAAGTCTCTCATACCAAGTCCTTGGGGCTTGCTTCAACCCATAGAGAGCCTTAGATAACTTAAAAACATGGTTTAGAAAAAGAACATTCTCAAATCTAAGTGGTTGCGTAACATAAACTTCTTTAGAAATAAAGCCATTAAGAAAAGCACTTTTGATATCCATATGAAATAACTTAAAATTATTACAACATGTATAGGCAAGGAGTATCCTTATGGCTTCAAGTCTTGCCATAGGAGTGAAGGTTTCTTCATAGTCAATACCTTCTTCTAGGTTGAAACCTTTGGCCACTAATCTAGCCTTATTTCGGACTATGATACCAAGTTCATCTTACGTATTCCTAAAGACCTATTTAGTGCCAATTATAAGATGATCACTTGGTCTAGGAACAAGCATCCATACCTTATTTCTCTCAAATTAATTTAATTCTTCATGCATTGCAAAAACCCATGAGTCATCTTTAAGAGCATCGTCAATGCATTTAGGTTTAATTTAAGACAAAAAGGTAGCATTCACATAAAATTTTTAAATTAAGAATGAGTTTGAACACCTTTTGATGTATCTCCAATGATTAGTTGCTTAAGATGTGCATCTATATACTTCCATTCCTTGGGTAAGGATTCTTCGGAAGTAGATGTATCTAAGTTGCTTGGGAGAGAAGAATTCTCATTTAAATTCAGTATATCAAAATCATCATCAAAACCATTTTTCCTAAATTCAAAAAACTCATTAAAAATAATATGGATAGATTCTTTAATAACTAAAGTTCTTTTATTGAAAACTCAATAAGCTTTATAACTAAAGGAATATCCAAGAAAAATACTTTCATCAGATTTTGTATTAATTTTTCCTAAGGCATCCTTTTTATTTAAAATAAAATAATTACTACCAAAAACTTTAAAAAATTAAATGTTGGGGTTTTTTATTTTTTCACAATTCATAAGGAGTTTTAGATAGTAATGGTCTTATGAGAACCCTATTCATGACATAGCATGTCGTATTAATGACTTCGGCCCAAAAATATTTGGGTAGGCTATGTTAATTAAGCATGGTTCTTGTCATATCTTGTAAACTCCTATATTTTCTCTCAACAACTCCATTTTATTATGGATTTCTTGGAGTAGAGAAATTATGGTCATACCCATTTGAATCACAAAAAATTTAAAAATTATGAATTTTAAATTTACCACTATGATCACTACAAATAGAAGAAATCATAAAACCCTTTTCATTTTAAACTTATTTACAAAACTTTGAAAAACATTTAAAACAATCACTTTTATATGCCAAGAAATATATCCAAGTATATCTACTATAATCATCAACAATCACAAAAGCATATTTACTACCTCCTAGACTTGTAATATCAATTGGTTTGAATAAATCCATATGAATTAATTATATTGGTCTAGAGGTATTTACTTAATTTTTAGATTTAAAGCTACTCTTTATTTGTTTACCTAGTTGGCATGCATCACAAACTTTATTTTTGATAAATTTAATTCTAGGTATACCTCTTATTAGTTCTTTAGCTATAATTTATGAAATTAATTTTATACTTGCATGACCTAATCTCCTATGCCAAAGCCATGCATCATCATTTAAAATCAAAAAATAAGTTTCATCACAAAAATCATCAAGATCAATAGTATACACATTATTAGTCCTTAAGGAAATCATAGATTTATTTTTGTGTGGTATCTCTATAATGTAAATATTAGATTCAAATTTAATGTTATATCTCTTATCGCATAATTGACTAATGCTTAATAAGTTATGTTTTAAACCATCTATTAATAAAACATCTTCAATCAAGATGTTTGATTTGTTACCTATATTTTCTTTGTTAATAATTTTTTCTTTGTTGTTGTTTCCAAAGGTGATATATCCTTTGTCTTGGCTAGTGAGCTTAGAGAAATGTGTTGGATCTTCAATCATGTGCCTTGAGCATCCACTGTCAAGATACCATCTTTTGTTCCTAGCTTTTGATTGTAGACATATCTACAAGAAAGGGGTGTTTGCTTTAGGTACCCATTTAACTTTGGGTCCCTCATAATTAGATATGCCTATCTTGACTATTGGCATTAAGTCATTTATAGTTCATTTAGAAACTCAAACTAATTTATACGAGCTATATTTTTTAAATAGATATTTATAAGTATAATGAGCATATCTACCATAAAAAATATATTTAATTTTAGAGAAAATATGAAATGTGGGTCCTTTAACAAATATAATTGACTTTTATTGAGTGTTATTACTAACAAAGTCGATTCCTTCCTTTCTATGTATATGACCTTTGTTAACAAGAATCATGTTTAATAATTTATTTATAATTTTAATTTTTTTTAATATTTGTTGTAATAATATATTTTTCTTTTTGACTGAGTTTAACTATTCACATTTAGTGTAAGAAGTTAACATACAATTGTCATACTCATTTTTTAATTTATCAAATTTACTAGAGAGAAACATGATCATTTTTTAGCAATTTATATTTCTTACCAACTGATTTAAATTCATCATATAAATCATGAAATGTATTAAATAATTCATCATAAGATAAAGAGGTTTTAGTAGAGTCACATACCTTGTCGTTAAGAGCCATCAAAGCATAGTTCGTCATCTCGTCTTCACTAGTTTGTTCTTCATCTTTTGATGCACTTGATTCATCCTAAGTCACCTTGAGTGCTTTCTTCTTCCTTTGTGCTAGCAGTTTCTTCTTCAGATGTGGACACTCATTTTTGAAGTACCCTAGCTTCTTACATTTATAGTAGATGATTGTGTCCTTTTTGAGTTCGTTTTTGTTCTTAGAGTCTTGTTTTATAAGATGAAAAATTTTAATTTTCTTGTGAGGAGTGCCAAGTCATCATCATCACTTGGGCTTTCACTCGAGTGGTATATTGAATCTTGAATTTTGATGATGAATTCAATTAATAAATTTATGATCTAATCTATATGTTGAGAAAAGTGATGTAGGACTAACTTTGATCATGAAAAGATAAAACAATTAAAGGAGAAGAATTAGACGTTGGGTCGGAGTTAGATATCGAGCATCGGGTCGGAATAATCAGACGTTGTGCCAAGATCGGACATTATGAGAGTTAATATGCCAATGGATTGGGTGATACGTCGAAGGTTCGGATGACATGTCGAAAGTTTGCCGAGATTTCGAATGAACCAATGACATGCCAAACAACTTAGATTTTATGTCTTAAAATTCTTTAAGTTTTAATTATCATAGTTAGGTCGTAAATTGAGTTAGTTTTGGGTGTAACCCTATTAACTCAACTAGGGGCCAATTGGCCTTGAATCAGGGTTGAATTGGGCCTGCTATTTGGCCCATTCAGTGACCTATAGTAGGGTCTAGTGATGGAACCACCATAAGCTCAGTCTCCCAGGCACTGATTAGGCGGTGGTATTGCCTAGATACAATCTTCTAGGTTGTTAAGTGGTCGTACCGCTTAGATTGATAGTAGTACCGCTAGTATAGAGTTGTCAGGCGGTAGTACTGTCCAGACTGGGTAGTAGTACCACCAGTTGTTAGTCTGGCAAGTGGTAGTATCGTCCAATACTAGCGGTGGTATTGCTAGTACCACTGAATCCGAGGATGTGACACTTTTTAGCTCAATTTTTAAAATCATTTGGGGCCTATAAATACCTCACTCTTTCTTGCTTGAGAAAGCACGAAAAGAGAACAAAAAGCCTTGAGATTCTGAGTTGTAAAAGTCTTGAAAAAGTGTTAAGTATCCTCCTCCTCCTTGAAGTATTGTGATTATTCTAAGAGAGGTGTGAGACTTGTAAATGTTGTCTCCTAAACCTATGAAAAGCAAACAAAGTTGTAAGAGGGTAGTTGGTCTTTGCCCATTGAAAGAAGACCATTAGTGAATGCCGGTGGCCTTGATGGAAGAGGAATCGAGAATGCATGTAGGTCAAGACGATTGAACCACCATAAATTTAGATTGCATTTCTGTTTATTATTTTCTACTATTACTTTCTGAGTTAATTTCTTAGTTCACTTACTTTAAGTTATGCATATTTTCGAATAAAATTTTTCTAAATCGTCAAAGTTTTACAAAAGCATTAATTCACCCCCCCCCCCCCCGCACCCCTTCCCCCCCCCCCCCCCCTCTTAGTGCCGAAATGGTCATAATAGTTAGTATTAGAGCCAAGTTTCTCTCCATTGGTTTAATACCCAAGAGAGACTAAATGACTTTTGCTGACAATCTAGAGGGTCACTCTATGACTCGTCCTCCTATGTTCAATGTGATGTACTACACGTATTAAAAAACATGAATAAGAATTTTTTGCTTTCTATGGATTTCGATTTATAGAATATCTTTGAAAGTGGTTTTCAAAAGTCTTCCAAACCAATGAACGGATAGAATGATTTGGAGAAAAAAACTTTTTTTTTTAAATACAAAAGCGATGAATGCTTTGTTTTATACTTTAAACAAAAATGAATTCAATCATGTTTCTATATGCGAAATTGCACATGACATTTGACACATACTCGAAGTCACATATGAAGGCACAAGTAGAGTTAAAGAGTATAAAATTAATCTTTTGGTATATAGTTTTGAGTTGTTTCGAATAAAACCAAGCGAAACCATTAGAGACATGTATACCCATTTTACAGATGTCGTCAATAGTTTGAAAGCACTTGATAAAAGTTTTTAGAATATTAAACTTGTCAATAAAATTCTAAGATCTCTTCCAAAAAGTTAAGATCCAAAAGTGATTGCAATCCAAGAAGCAAAGGACTTGAATAACTTTCCACTTGAAGAACTCACAGAGTTATTAGTGACCTATGAAATGACATGCAAGATACATGATGAACATGAGAACAACCTTCCAAAGAATAGGAAGGATATAACACTTAGAACTAAAGAAGACCACTCGAGCGAAAGCTCAAGTGATGATGAGGACTTGGCACTTCTAACAAGAAAATTTAAAAAAATTCATAAGGAGAAACAAAATAAATTTTATAAAACAAGATACTAAGAACAAAAATGAACTAAAAAAGGATATAATCATTTGCTACAAATACAAGAAGCTGGGACACTTTAAAAGTGAATGTCTTTAACTAAAAAAGAAGAAGCTACCAAAGAAGAAGAAAACACTTAAGACGACTTAGGATGAATCAAGCTCATCCAAAAATGAAGAGCAAACCAATGAAGGCGAGGTGGCAAACTACGTACTGATGGCTCTCAATGATGAGGTATGTGACTTAACTAAAACTCATTTACCTTACAATGAATTACTTAATGTTTTTTATGATTTGTTTGATGAATGTAAATTAGTTAGTAAAAATATAAATTATTAAAAAAAGATCATACTTCTCTTTCTAATGAATTTACAAATTTTAAAAATATGTATGATAAATGCTTGTTAATTCCTTGCACTAAGTGTGAAGAGTTAGATTCACTTAAGAAAGAAAATGTAGTATTACAATAAACTTTAGAAAAATTTAAAATTAGAAACAAATCTTTAAACATGATCCTTACTCATAAAGATCATGTACACAGAAAAGTAGGAATTGATTTTGTGAGTAGCAACACTCAACAAAAACTGACTTTATTTATTAAAGGACCCACATTACATGTTTTCCATGAAAATAAATATAATTTTTGTAGTAGGTATGGATATTTTGCTTATAAATGTTCATTTAAAAAAATATAGCTCACATAAATTAGTTTGGATTTCAAAAGAAACCATAAATAACTTAATGCCATTAGTTAAAATAGGTAGATCTTTTCATGAGGGACCCAAAGCTAAATGGGTACCTAAATCGAAATCCCCTTTCTTGTAGATATGTTTACAATCAAAAGCTAGGAGCAAGAGATGGTACCTTGATAGTGGATACACAAGGCATATGACCGGAGATCTAACACAATTCTCTAAGCTCACTAGCTAAGACGAATGATTTGTCATATTCAGATATAACAACAAAGAAAAAATTATTGACAAAAGGAATATAGGTAACAAATCAAACCTTTTGATTGAAAATATTTTATTTGTAGATGGTTTCAAACATAACTTGCTTAGCAATAGTCAATTATGTGATAAGAGTTATAGAATTAAGGACGCGATTTCATTGGGAGTTCGAGAGTTCGTTAGAAGTTCTAGCGGAACCAGCCGAGAAGTCTCAGAGCTTGCCAAAGAAGCTCGTTGGAACTCGCTAAGAAGATCGTCGTAAAGTCCAGGAGCTCACCGGGAGTCTGCTAGAACATTGCTGAGAGATCGTCAGAAGTTCGCCAGAAGATTACCGGAAGCTCGCTGGAAAAATAGACTTACGGACTTGTTTAGCTCAGATTATATCTTAGATTTCGTAGTTAGCACGTAATTGGGTTTGGATTTGGGCCAACCCATTTATGGGCTAGCTATGCCTATGTAACGACTGTGTTGGGCCCAATGAAAGGCCCAAACAATGCCCCAAGAAGTCTCATCATCGTGGCATAGTCTTCGAGACTGTGTAAGGCGATGGTACTGCCAGTCTAGGCAGTTGTACCACCCTTGGCAGGGTGCCAGGCGGTGGTACCGCTAGTTTGGGTGGTGGTACCACCCAGCACTGCCCCCTAGGCGATGGTACCGCTAGACTGGGCGGTGGTACCTCCCAGGACAGTGTCAGTGTCAAACTGACACTAGGTAGTGGTACCGCCCAACGCAGGCGATGGTACCGCCCGTGCTCGGGGAACCCAAAATGAGATATTTTTAGGCTCCAAGTTTGAAGCCTATAAACACCCCTCTCATCCCTGATTAAAACACACAAGCACAGAAAGTTTTAAAAAGGAAAAACGCTGTAGAAATCTCTTGTGAGAATCCTCAAATTCTAAGTGTTAGAATTCTGTAAGAGGAGTGTGAGTGCTTGTAAGAGTTGTCTCCTAAACCCGTGAAAAGGAGAAGAGGGGTGTAAGAAAGAGGTTGATCTTCGCTTATTAAAGGAAGATCGATAGTGGATGCCAGTGGTCTCGATGGAAGAGGAATCATAAGAGTGGATGTAGGTCATGACGACCAAACCACTATAAATCGGTTTGCATTTACTTTCTGCTATTTATCTTAACTGCAAACTGCTTTCCTTGCTTTATATCCACTACACTTTTCCGTATGCTTTCAAGTTAAGTTTCCGAAATCAGTTTTCAACGTAAACAGATTTTATCGTACGAAAGTTTTTGAAGACGTGATTTTACCGCTGCACTAATTCACCCCCCTCTTAATGCCAACCCTTGACTCTTGATCCTAACAATTCACTTGTTTCTTGGTTTTCCAAGAAACAAATTTTGGTTGAATTATCTGTAATCGAAGCTGAATATGTAGCAGTAGGTGCATATTGTGCACAAGTTATTTGGATGAAAAATACTTTAGAAGATTATGAAATTTACTTGAAAAATATCTCTATAAAATGTGATAACACTAGTGCAATATGTTTAACAAAGAATCTCATTCAACACTCTAGAACTAAATATATTAATATTAATATTATTTTATTAGAGACCATATTAATAATCATGATATAAATTTAGAGTTTATTTATACAAAAGATCAATTAGCATATATTTTTACAAAACCATTGAATGAGGAATAATTTAATTTTATTAGAAGAGAATTAGGCATGTTAATCTTCTAATTGCATGAATTCTTCTTATATATTTTTTGGATCATTATCTTGATTTCTTAGTTTTCATAACTTGAGCTTTCCCTTTTAATCAAGATCATTTCCTATGATTCTCTCTTTTTACTATTTATGAAAAAGAAGACTTGTCAAAATGATTCATGAGATTTTAGATTTATGACTTGATCTTTCATTCATTTATGTGATGAATAAAATTTTTGCACCATTAGATTCTTCCCCTCTTCTCTTTCCTTTGTTTATAATGACAAAGGGGAGAAAGAGAAGTGCTATCTTGAACATCTCAAGAGAAGCAATAGTGCTAGCTTGCTAGCATCTCAAAAGAGAAGCAAAAGTGCTAGCTTGCAATCTTAAAAGAGAAAGAGAAGTGCTATCTTGCAGAGAAGCAAAAGTGCTAGCTTCCCCATCTCAAGAAGCAAAACTTGCAAACTTGCACATCTCAAAAGAGAAGGAAGAATTACTAGCTTGCACATTTCAAGTAGAAGCAAATATTGCTAACTTTCACATCTCTAAAACTTGTTAGCTTGCATATTCTAAAGTTATGTAAAACTTGTTAAAATTACTAACTTGTGTGTTTTCAAAAACTTGCTAGTTGCACTTTTCTCCTTTTTGTTGATGACAAAGGGAGAGAAGTAATGATGTAATGATGTAAATGTTAAAAGTTTTGGTATCATGCTTGATGATTTTATATTATACATCATGATGGTTTGAAAATGTAAATAATGCTTGATGATTTTATATTATGCATGATTATAATTTGTTTTGGTATCATGCATGTTATGCCTAAAGTGATAATTATTTGTAATGTTTTAAAATTGTGCATGCTATACCTTGATGATTTGAAACTATGTTTAAATGATGATGCACAATGTATGAAATTTTGATATAACATATTGCATATGATCACTATGATCAAAATTGTATCACTTGAGTTCAAAGGTTATTACTCTTTTTGAATTCAAGTTTGCTATGACTTATAGAAAAGGGGAGTTAAAGTTAACTTCGTCATCAATTGATTGTCATCATCAAAAAGAGGAAGATTATTGAATCTCGGAGTTTGAAGATGAAATAAATTGATGAATTTACAATATAATCCATGTGTTGAGAAACGTGATGTAGGATTAACTTCGATCATGAAAAGGTAAAATAATTAAAGTAGAAAAATCAAACGTTGGGCCCGAGTTAGAGATCGGGTATCGGGTCGGAAGAATTGGATATTGCACCAAGATTAGACGTTGTGGGAGTCAATATGCTGATGGATCGGGCGATACGCCGAAGGCCTAGATGATGCACCAAAAGTTCTTCGGGAGTTCAGATGAACCAATGATATACCAACAACATAGATTTTGTGTTTTAAAATTGTTTAAGTCTTAATTATCGTAGTTAGGTCATAAATTGAGTTAGCTTTGGGTGTAAACCTACTAACTCAACTAGTAGGTTTGGGTTGAATTGAGCTTGTTGTTTAGCCTATTCAGGGTTGAATTGGGCTTGTTAGGGGCTAATTGAGCCTGAATCAGGGTTGAATTGGGCATGTTATTTGGCATATTTAATGACCTATAGCAGGGTTTAGCGGTGGAATTGCTAGAAGCTCAATCTCCCAAGCACTGAATGGGCGGTGGTACCGCCCAAACAAACTATCGTACTACCAAGATAAGCGATGGTACCGCCTAGACAAAATCTTCTAGGTTGTGTCGGGTAGTCATACCACTCAGATTGGTGGTAGTATCACTAGTGCAGGGTTATCAAGTGGTAGTACTAGCCAAACTGGGTGGTAGTATCGTCAATTGTCATTTTGGCAAGCGATAGTACCACCCAATACTAGCGGTGGTACTGGCAGTACCCTTAAAACTAAGGATGTGATATTTTTTGGCTCCATTTTTTAAGTCATTTGGGGCCTATAAATACCCCACTCTTTCTTGCTTGAGAAAGCATGAAAAGAGAACAAAAAGTCTTGAGATTTAGAGTTGTAAAAGTCTTGAAAAAGTGCTAAGTGTCCTTCTCCTCCTCGAAGTATTGTGATCATTCTAAGAGAGATGTAAGATTTATAAAGGTTATTTTCTAAACCTATGAAAAGGACAAAGAGTTGTAAAAGAGTAGTTTGTCTTCGCTTATTGAAAGAATATTGTTAGTGAACGTCGGTGGCCTCGACGGAAGAGAAATTGAGAGTGGACATAGGTCATGATGACCGAACTACTATAAACTTGGTTTGCATTTCTATTTATTATTTTATGCTATTACTTTTTGGGTTAATTGCTTAGTTCATTTACTTTAAGTCAAACATATTTTTGATATGATTTTTTATCGAATGAAAAATTTTTAAACCATCGAAGTGCCCCCCCCCCAACCCCCCCCTCTAATAGTGTCGTAATAGTCATAACATGGTCTTCTTTGGTTCTAAGTGCAATATTCTTCATGTTCTTTGGAAGGTTGTCCTCATGTTTATCATATACCTTACAAGACAATTTATAGGTCATTAATGATCCTATAAGTTCTTCAAAAAAAAAATTGTTCAAGTCATTTGCTTCTTGAATAGTAGTTATCTTTGGATCCCAATGTATTAGAAGATATCATAAAATTTTATTAATAAGTTCAAGATTAGTATAACTTTTACCAAGAGCTTTTAAACCATTGATAAGATCCGTAAAATGGGTATACATATCATCAATGGTTTCGCTTGGCTTTATTCTAAACAATTCATAACTATGCACTAAGAGATTAGTCTTAGATTTTTTAACTCTACTTGTACCTTTATGAGTAACTTCAACTATGTGCCAGATATCATATATAGTTTCACATATAGAAACACGATTAAACTAATTCTTGTCTAAAGCACAAAACAAAATATTTATAGCTTTAGTATTTAAAGAAAATATTTTCTTCTCTAGATCATTCTATTCATTTATAGGTCTAGAAGATATTTGAAAATCATATTCATTGACATTCTTAAATCAAAGTCCATAGAAATAAAAAAAAATCCTCATTCATGTTTTCTAATATGTATAGTTCATCCTATTGAACATAGGAGGATGAGTGATAGAGTGACACTCTTGCTTGCCTAAAAGAGTCATTTAATCTCTCTTGGGTGTTAAACCAACTGAGAGAACCAGGCTCTGATACCAACTATTATGATCGTAAAGGCACTAAGATGGGGGGTGAATTAGTACTTTCGAAATGAAGAAATGATTCAAAAATTCGTTCGATGAAACTGGTATCAGAATTATGTTTAACTTAGAATATGAGTAAATATAGTAAGCAATTAAATCAGTAAACAATAAGAATAAAAAGCATTAAGCAAATGCATACCGGATATATAGTGGTTCGGTCGTCGTGACCTATGTTCACTCCCGATTCCTCCTTTGTCGAGGCCATTGGCTTTCACTAATGATCTTCTTTCAATGGGTGAAGATCAACTACCGTTATTATAACTCTTTTTTTTATTTTTATAGGTTTATGAGAGAACATTTACAACTCTCTTTTACAAGTGATCCTCACACGTCTCTTAGAATGACTTAGAAGCTAGAGGAGGGAGGAACTTAATACTTTCAATAGAGTTTTCACACTTAGAATTACAAGTTTTTCGAGCTCTTTTCTTATTATCTCAAGCAAGAATGAATGAGATATTTATAGGCTCTAAATGGCTTAAAATATGGAGCCAAAAATCTTATCCCTAAGTTTTCAGGATATTAGCAATACTACAGGTAGTGTTGGGTGGTACCACCACTTGCAGCACCGAGCACTAGCGGTACCATCGCCTACCTAGGCGATACCATCACCTGGCACAGTCTCGAAGACTATGTTCTGGTGGTACTACTGCCAGTTTAGGTGGTACTATCGCTTGACACTAGTGGTACCATCATCGGATTTTTTGGAAATGTACACTTTGTACTTTTAACTTATAGCCGGTTCCATCGCTTGGTCTAGCGGTGCCACCACCTAACCCAACTTCAAGTCACTGAATTGGTCTTTTAATAAGCCTAAATTCATCCACAATTAAGGCCCAAGAGGCTTTTAATTAAGTTGGTATGGTTACACCCAAAACCAACTAAATTAAAACCTAAACTACTTCAATTAAGACACAAACAATTATAAACATGAACCCTATGTTGTTTAGTATATCATTAGCTTATCCGGTGCTTCGTCCGAACTCCCGACACATCGTGTTTTCCTTCGATATATTGCTCGATCCATTAGCATGTTGACATCCCACAACATCTAATTTTGACATAATGCTCGATTCTTTTGGCCCGATGCCCAATCTTTGACATGATTAACTCTGGCCCAATGTCTGATTCTCCTACTTCAATCGATTTATCTTTTCATGATTAAAGTTAGTCCTACATCTCTTTTCTCAAATACAGATTAGATCATAAACTCATCAATTGATTTCATTATCAAAATCTGGGATTCAACATATTTATGAAGGACACATCAAGTACCTGTGATGCTTCTGCCCATGAATGGTGCATCGGACTCTTGAGATATTTTTGCCTACAAAGGGCATATCATATTCTTGGGATGCTTTTGCTCATAAAAGTTGAATTAGGCACTTAGGATGCTTCTGCTCATGAAGGATACATCGAGCACTTTGGATGTTTCTACCCATGAAAGATATATTAAGTGCTTGAGATGCTTATGCCCACGAAAGATATATCAAGTGCATGAGATGCTTCTATTTACAAAGAGCACATAAATGCTTAGGGTAATTTTGAAGATGGGTCTAACATGATGAGTCACTCATCAATTGCTCCTTTTGAGTCACTCACTTCTCTTCCTCTCACTTTAGTCAAGACAGATGATGATGAAGGTAGACTTTAACAATAATCTTAGAACTTCACTCAAGGTTTCATCTCAAAGGGGAGAAGGAAGTTGGTGTCTTAGAGGATTGAGCTATGAGTGGTCCTATAAAATGTAACTTTTACACTTGGATTAAAAATAGATTTCTTCCTAAAGAGAAAATTCAACAAATAAGCCTTTTGATATGTAACAAGTAATATGTGAACATAAGGCTTGAGTTAAAACTTCTCATGGTACCTCGTCTTATGAGTTTTTCGATTTGTTCCTTTAAACCATGATAGTCTTAAGTGTCATGCTCATGATATCCGTGGAATTTGCAAGCTTGTCTCACTTTACCAAGGATGATATATTGTGTGAGGGCCCTTGTGCATTCTCTTTTCTCTAATGTAGAAGAAAACTTCCTCTCGAGAGGCATTTAAGGTAGTAAAATCTCTTATCACTCAAGAGGATCCTTCCTTAACAAGCTTGAACCTTCCAAATGGCAACTACTAAGCTTACGATAATTCTTTATTCCTCGGGCATTTTCGCCTTCATCCTTCCTCTTACATGTGATAAGAACCTCTATGGTAATATGTTGATTTGCTCATTATAAGAAATTGATAAAAGTAGCTAGAGTTTTTTTGGCGATCGACCATAATTAGTACGTGGTTCCTCCTCCCTTTGGTGGATCACTAGGAGTGTGGTCACAATTCGCTTTGATCGTTGACAAAGAGTGCCCCGAACTACTATGTGAGTTGAGGAAATATGGATTTGAACATAGGATAAAGGCGATAGAACCATTCATGAGTCATTCTCCAAAGTGTGGTCAAGAATTACAATATATCAAGGCATCAAACATAGCATAGAGGGGCCATTTGTGCCCAAAATTTCTCCGCATACTCCTAAAGATTGGTGTTCCCATCAAATATCTCCAGGTTTGATAGTCAAAATCTTTGAGGAATTGATTCTTTTTTAATCTTTTAGGTGAAGAAAGATTAGCATATGAGTTAGTTTTATCCCCTTCCTTAGCAAGTGATGTGGCCTAACTATCTCTAGGGTGGCTATTTTGGTATTGACATGGTGTAACTACTATTGAGGTTATCGGTGATGTGATTAATGATGCAACAAGTATGGCTTCCTCATGTAGTAGGTGCCTATGCTGCCACTTATTTCGATATCAATATGTCTGATGTTGGAGAGATCAATTTTGCTCCAATCAATAGTCGTTTGATGTCAGTGTTATTAAAAAACAATCAACCCTTTAATTTTAGTAGTTTCAACGCAAATAAAATCCTTTTACATAAAATTAGGTATTCCTAAGACAAATTCATGGGAGAGAGAAAGAGATGATAATCGCTTAGAAAAGCAAAACAAAGATTACAAAATTAGGAAGAAAACATTCACATATTTGGAGTTTAAAGGATATGAATCTATCAAAGGAAAAGAAGAAGCTTTCATCTCAAATAAATAAAGAGGAAGTGCAAGAACCACTGGCTTTTTCAGTTTTCTAACTTCGATCTTTTTTCCCACCGTTCTCCATCTAAACAATAGACTGTAGCTTCCTATGGTAATCAATCCCCTTCACATAAAAAAAATGCCCCCTTTCTAAAATTTAATATTACCTCAGATAAAAATTTATCTTTTTTAATCTAATTCATTTCTTAGTTTGTGTTTCTAATTAAGGAAATGGTTTACTATGCTTCATTTTTAGGATGAACGGTTTAGGCATGATATTAAATTAATAATAAAATAATTAATCCAAAAATAATGTTTTAGTTGTTATATTTTGAAAGCTCCCTCTCTTGTTTAAAGACATAAGTCTTGACAACTCTCTCATGTTCCTCATTGGTTGCATGATAGTGGGAGGGAAGGAAGAGGATTGCATCGCTAAGGAGAGGTTGGTCCTCAGCCTTTCTTTGATTTAATTATTTTATTATTTTTAAATTTTAAAAAGGATGAATATTATTTTTTAAATTTTTTAAAGCATTGAACCATGATTAATAATCAATATTTATGAATTCATAAGGTTATGCATTATCCATGATCATTTTAATTTATTTAATTAATTTGACATGTTGATTATTCTAGTTAATTAATTCCACGCCCTTGCATTTTCAATCAAATTATGTTTAAGTTGAATTAATAATTTTGTAGCATGTTGAATACTAAAATTTTATATATTGATGTTGATTAAAAAATTTCATATGTTCATTAAATTTATTTGTTTATTGTTGTTGACCCCAACATAATTTCATGTTATATTAAATTAGATTTTGTTCATTATATATGTTCATTAGTTATTTAATTAAATTATGGTTGAAAAAATAAATGAAATTGGAATCAAGGGGGCCTAGTCAAACCTAGCTTGCTTAGTGCCCAGGCTTGAACCAAGTGTAGGTCGAAGTTAGATTCTCACTCTAGTGGCCCAACAACTCAGCTTCACCATTCGGGTTTGGCCTTCGGCTCGATGCAGCTCATTTTGACCTATTTAGGACTGATTAAAGATGATTTTGAACCACTTTTGTCCAATTAAAGCCAGTCTAACTAAATTGGACCACCAAGTCCAATTAGATAGGATTTGGGTGATTTTAGACTAGTTTAAGTGAATTGGATTATTGATTCAATTGAACTTTACTCAAACCAAATTAGCTAGGGTTCAACTCAATTATAGGTTACACTGAATTTGATGCTTTTCAAATAGATAAAGAATGAAATTTGAATATCTATATGTAACATTTATGATGAATTTGAATAAATTTAGTAGAAATTATAATTGATGTGGGCTGTGTGCCCAAAATAGCTAATGTGATGAATAAAATGACTTACCAGGACTTTGTTTCCTTTCCGGTGATGATTAGACTATTCCTTTATCCACATTTGAGATAACGTGTCCAAAATATTCGACCTGTGACATTACAATGGCTATGATATGACATTTGACATAGTTGATGAATATTTGCTCACTCGATTTGAAGTTGTGAGGTGCTCTTATTTTTCATACCAACCTTAGGTCTGATCCTTGCATGTTCTCCCTGGGATCTATGTCACATGTATTCTTCTTCAACCAGAGATCTCACCGTTCTAATTCATACATATTGTCATGAAAGACAAGAAATATAGCTGCATTTGTTGATTGAATTACTGCAAAATTGAGATGATCCAAAATATTAATTACATGTCTTGATTTTTCCTCTTTATTTCAATGCCTACTTTGTCTTTTTTGTGATCGTTCAGATTCACGAAGTGTTGTATAGCAAGGCAGTGAGTGATGGAAGAATCTCCGGTTGCTAGATGTTGCTGCAACATGTGCTGGAGAACGGTGAACCCGATCATGGAAGAGGACAACAAATGCCCAATCTGTAATGGTGTGTTTATGGAAGAAATGAATGGGGAAGGAGGAGTAGACACAGCCACTGACCCAGAATCCGATAGGCACCTTACTCTTGTGGCTTCATTTTGGTTATACATGCTCCACGGCGGCTCCTCGCGACGCCTTAGATTACGCATGCAAACCCTGTTCAGGAGGCGACGGAGCATCCTGCCCATCCTTCAGTCGCTCCAAGCCCTCTGGAATGGTCATGTGTAAGAGAGCCGCAGGGTGATCATCAGGGAGCGCAGGGTACAAACCAATCGATCTCTGGATATTAACCTGTCGCAAGGACGAAGCTCAGGTGTTCCTTCGTGGGATTTCTTTCTAGGACCTCGCCTGGATCTCCTGCTGCAGCATCAGGAGGAGACCGATTCAGATAGTCACAATACTGCACCAGCTCAGGAAGCAGCAGTGGCGGCGATGCCTACCGTGAAGATTGAGGAGAGTTTGAGATGTCCGGTCTGCCAGGAAGACTTCGAGATCGGTGCAGAGGCCCGGGAGATGCCCTGCAAGCATAAATTCCACGCGGATTGCATACTCCCATGGCTCACGCTCCACAGTTCGTGCCCGGTCTCCAGGTTTCAGATGCTTACAGAGGAATCAACGAGCTCGAGTGCAGGTGGCAATGGCGACGGGGTGGAGGTTCATGGTGGGAGCGGCGATGGCACCGGTGGAGGTGATGAGAGAGGGCCTTGGTTACCGTTCACTTGGCCTTTCAGTGGGTTGTTGTCTCTGTTGGGGTCTCACCGCAGTGCAGACTCTTCTTCGTCACAACCATCATCATCCTCCAACGGAAGCAACTCTTAGCGCCATGCAAACTGGAAGTGTTTGATTCAGTACTTGTCTACTGAAAAATTATATGCAAGTGTTGTAAATATTGTTTCATTTGCTATTATATATCCTGCAACAATGTAAAGAATATTAACTGCAACTGAAAGCTTACCTTCACATCTTCCGCTCTTCAGGACATGGAGACACATAAGAGAGGCAAAGGAAACAACCAGCTCGAGTAGGAGAATTAACGGAATGCTCAGACTTCGACTGGTTCATTGCAACACACCTTACGATAAAGCCTTCATTTTGACATGGATTTCTACGAAACAATGACAACTGCAAAATTTCAGATTGCAATAGAAGAGCTGAAATTTATATAGCAGATTTTAGCATGCCAATCACATTCAGCAAAACACCAAAAGATTAGGTATCAATTATTAAATGAAAACAGATTTAAAAATCAGATTGATTTTGTTTAACCCGATTGGCTCATACGGATTATTCAAAAACCGACAGGGTCAACTAGTTTATTTTGATTTTTAACACAACTAAGAGAATCAGATCGATCAATGGTCCGGTTCTTAATTTTTATCACAAATTAACTACCCAGTTTGGTCTGCTTCTTATAATTATAAAAAAATGTTGAATATGAAGCAAGGCACAGTTACATAAATCTTTGAACAAACAAATACCATATATTCATTATCATACAGGTTTCTGCAGAAGCTAGTATGCGAAATCAAGTTTCTTGATATCAAAGCAGACTAAATTGCAGAGAGGTCATAAATTGCAAACAACTAGAAATTCATTAAAAGAACTTATGTGAGAAAGCAAAACAAAAGTAATGTGCTCAACTCCTTAAAACAAGTAGCTATTATACATGTTCAATGGATATGGCCGTGAATGCTCACAAGACAGTGATTTTCCGGGTAAAATAAGATTTCTATTGTCAATTCATCGACTTGAATCTTACAGTTGAGAAGCAAAGGAGAAAGGCAAATGGAAGAAAAGTAAAAATAACCCTAGCAAAAGCGGATGACATAACCCTAGCGAAGAAGGATGACATGATAAATGGGTAGATGAAAAGATTCTTAAACTCGTAAGTTTTGAGTTTAGGACCTTGTGATAAATTATTAAAAATTTTATCAGCTAAATTAGATAGCACCTTCAAAAGTTAATTTATTAGGAACTCGTAAAATTACTATTTTAAAAACATATAAAAACTATAAGCGATGTCAAAACAGAAGCCTTTCCAAAAATAATAAAATTCCAATAATCACTTTTCTCAAAAACATAATCCATAATTGTTATGAAAATCATATTCAATAGGCAAAACCCATCAAATTGACATAGGGAACTTAGATAGTAGTTAAAAAAATGGACCCACAATCGGAGTTGGATGGTATAACAACACAATTGGGACTTATTCATTTTAAAAATTATTTCTAAGGCGAAATGCAATATTTATTTTAGAGGGGCAGTAAACACTTTGTGATTTGGTTAAATTTTCTATGGCATTATAGTATTTTGGGTAAGGTCTTTTAGTGCAAAATGAGGGTCTCTAGAACACTTATGTCCCATGGCATATTGAGCAAGCAAATTTTCATTATGGCTAATATAGGCATATTAGGCATCGGGGAGTCGTTGTATCTCATAGCACATTGGGCAAGAGATTCCTTTATACTTTACATAGGCACCTTGGGTAAGAGGGAACTCTTGAGCTTAATCTAGGCATATTAGCTAAGAGGAAGACACATTGAATAAGAGGAGAACCCTTGAACCTAATGGAACATCGAGGAAGGGGCTCTTTCGAGCCCACTTGGGCACTTAAGGCAAAGAAGGAGGCCTCGAGCTTAACCTATTTATATCATGCAAATGACTTATTTGAGCCTGATCTAGGCACCTCAAACAAAAGGAGTTCAAGCCTTAGTCGACCTGCCTATATCGAGTAGTAGGAGCTCAAGCCTTTGCTGGCTTACTCACATTAGATTGTAGGGGATTTAGCCTTGGTTGACCTATCCATATCATATAGTAGGATCTCTAGTCTTGGTTGACCTATTGACATCGGGCACTAGGAACTCAAGCATTAGTTGACCTACCCACATCGAGTAGTAGGAGCTCCAAGTTTGAGTGACCTACCCATATTACAAAATAGGAGCTCAAGTCTTGGCCAACCTACTCACAAAGTTTTGCTTTAGCTGATCTACTCATCTAAAGGAGAGTGAGCCTTCTCTTTTGTTTGACTTGCATACCTAAGTGTGGTAAGCTCCTTTTGTCGACTTATCCATCTCAGGTAGCATAAGGTTTTTTGGTTCAAGGGGAATGTGTTTGATGATTGAAGTGTTCTTGTTTAGGAGGGACACTTGTATTTATGGAGGATGCATCAGAAGCTCAAGATATTTATACCCACAAAAGATGTATTCGATGCTTGAGAAAATTCTACTAGCGAAGGATGCATCGGGCACTTGAGATAATTATATTCGTAAAGGATGTATCATGTACTTAGAGTGCTTCTACTTATGAAAAACATATCAAGTACTAGTAATTCTTATGTCTTTGAAGGAGAAATCGAGTGCTTAAGATGCTTATGTCTATGAATGATATATTGGGCACTTGGGATTCTTTTGTCTATGAAAAATTCATCAAGCACTAAATATGCTTTTATTAATGAAGGAAGCATCGAGCACTTGAGATGCTTTTGTTTATGAATGATGTATTTGGCACTTGGAATGCTTCTGTCTAAGAAGGAGTCATCAGATATTTAAAATGCTTTTATTTATAAAGAACACATTAGAGACTTGAAATGCTTATGTTTTTTAAGAATACATCAGATGCTTAGGATGTTTTTATCCACGAAGATGCATTAGGTGCTTGTATTGCTTTTGTTTGCGAAGAACATATCAAACACTTAGGATGCTTCTAACCTTAAAGGGTATATTAGATGCTTAGGATCCTTCTACTCACAAAAAATGTATTGGGTGTTTACGAGGCATTTGCTCATGAAGTATTTATTAAATTTTTGGGATACTTCTGCTAACAAAGAGTGCATCAGATACTTAAAATGTTTTATTCAAGAAAGACACATTAGGTACTTAAGATTCTTATGTCTATCTATGAAGTACACATCGAGTGTTTAGAATATTTTCTTCTGGAATTGGGTATATCAGATGCTTGTTTTTATGAAAAATGCATCAAACACATGAAATGCTTATATCCATAAAGGTAGCATCAAGTGCTTTTAATACTTCTGCATATAAAAGGCACATCTAGCATTTGTGATGCTTCTATCTATAAATAACACATTGGATTTTTTGAATTTTTTTTGCTAATGAAGGATAAATTATGTAATAGGGATGATTCTACCCAGAAAGGATGCATTATGTACCTTGAATACTTTTTTCCCACAAAAGAGGTATCGGGCGTATGAGATGCTTACATCTACGAAGGATGCATTAGATACTTGAAATACTTTATCTATGAATATCAAGTGCTTGGAATGATTTTGTATAAGAAGGGGAGAGACCTAGCCTCATGCTTTTCAAGTGATTTAATAACCAAATTAGACCTTCATGTTGATAATAGGTCTAACACGATGAGTCATGTACTAGTTGCCCGTGAGTCTCTCACTTCTTCTTTATCTCATATATGTTGAGACGGACGGTGACAAAGTACTTCAATAACAATTCTAAAATTTCACCCATGACTTCATCCTAGGAGAAGGAAGTAGGGAATGTAGAGGATTTAGCTGCAAAGATTTCATCCTAGGAGAAGGAATTGGGGAACGTAGAGGATTTAGCTGCAAATGGCCCTATAAGTGTATCTTTTGCACTTGGAATAAAAATATATTTTATCTTAAAAGAAGATTAAACCAATAAACCTAGTCTTAAAATTAAATATAAGACTAAGGTTAAAACTTTTTATGATGCTTCTGTTCTATGAGTTCTATTATTTGTTCCTTTAAGTTATGATAATCCAAAGTGTTATGCCCATGATCTCTATAAAATTTACAATATATTTATCTCGTTTTATTAAGGATGATCACTTGATGAGGGCCCTTTTGCATTCCTTTTCTCACTTTAGAGGCATATAGGATAGTGAAATCTCTCATCACTCAAGAGGATAGTTTCCTAGCTCGAGATGGTAACTGTTGAGATCGTGATAATTTTATATCCCTAAAATATTTTCACAATCCGTCCTTCCTCTTATATGTGATAAGAGCATTTGTGGCAAAGGGCTGATTTGCTCACTATAAAAGATCGTGAAAGGTGGTTGGATTCTTTTTTGGCAATTGTCCATAGTAACCAATAGGGTATGAGGCCTTGCATAATGATTTAAATTACTATTGATGGATGTGCATTAGTTACTTAGCGTGCTTAAGTAGCATTGGGAATGTGGTCATAGTTTACTTCAAACACCGATAAAGAGTACTTCGAATTGTTTTATGAGTTGGAGGAATGCGGTATCATTGCAAGACAGGTAGGGGTGATTACAATTTTGGTTCTACCAAATTTGGAACCGGAATCAAACTAATTCCAACAGTTATGGTCTTGGAACCATTATCCATTCTTGATTTGATCCATCAATTTTGATTGATAAAAAAAATTAAATTACTCTGATAAGATTCAAACCTAATTATATTTTATATCATTATATCATAAAATCTATTTATATTTTAATTAATTTATTTATATGTGATCGGTTCGAAACTATCCATTTTGATTCCATATCTAATTTCTAGGAATTGGAACTGAACCGTATGACATGTTGGTTCAATTCAGAATCGTCGGATTTCAGTAACTTAATACATTAGGCTTTAAACCACTATACCATAAAATCTATTTATATTTTACTTATTTTTTTCTGGTTTCTTTTTATTTCTTTATCTAATTTCTAGGAACCGGAACTAAACCGTATGACCTTGGTGTTAGTTCAATTTGAAATCATCTAATCGTTGATTTGATTTAATTTCAGCTCAAAATCATCGTTCACTTGGTTTCTAAATTGGTTCCATAGGTAATCAATTCAGCCTTTGCAACATCTAATATTACCTTAGATAAAAATTTATTTTATTTAATCTTATTCATTTCTTAATTTGTGATTCAAATTAAGGAATTGATTATGATTCATTTTAAGGACGAACGATTTAGGTAGGATATTAAATTAATTAATTAATTAATTATATATATATATATATATATATATATATATATATATATATATATGTTTGTTATCTTTAGAGAACTCACGCTCTCTTATTTACGGACGCTACCCTCTCACGTTCATTGGTTGCATGATAGTGGGAGGGAACGAAGAAGATCATCTCATTCTTGCATGATACGTCCTCTATTTTTTTTTTTTAATTTAAATAACTTTTATAAGTTTTAGAAATTTGGAGGTATGAATTTTATTATCTTTTAATTTGTTTAAGTATTGAACCATGATTAGTAATCAAGATTTATAAAATTTCATAAGGTTATCCATTATCTATGATTATTTAAATTGATTTAATTAATTTTGCATGTTGATCCTTCTAATTAATGAATTCCATGCCGTTCATTTTCAATAAAATTATCTTTAAGTTAGTTAATAATTTTGTAGCATATTGAATATTAAAATTTAACATATTGATGTTGATTAAAAAAAATTATATGTATTAAATTTATTTGCTTATTATTGTTGACCATCGTAATTTCATGTTATATTAAATTAGATTATTTGTTACATGTACTAATTAGTTATTTATTTAAATTCTAGTTAAAAAATTGAATGAAATTGGAATTGAGGGAAATTGATCGGATTGAGTTAGGTCATCGGTCGGACCCAATCAAACCTTGATCAGTGCTCGAGCTAACTAAGTACGGATCAGAGCTAGATTCTCATTTCGATACTCAGCCCGATGTAGTAGTGCGGCCCAAACTTGTCTCCATGGACTAGTATGGTTTGAAACTGAGGCCTAACCCACTTAGAAATATCGTTGTTCTGTTATGGAAAATCCTTATTCAAACATCTTCTTCACTTCATACTTAACATGGTATTAGAGCTGTTCTCAGCCAAAACCCTTCTCTCCGTATCAACACCAACGGTGTGACGCCAGTGCATAACAGTTCTTCCTCCCCACAACTCTCAGTTGATGGCATTTTCCCAACTACATAAGCAAATATCGCTCCCTCCTAATTTATGATGGTGGGTTGTGGGAGACACAGCCAGCCACTTACTCAGAATCCGGTAGGCACCTCTCTCTTCGGACTTCATTTATTCTCTGAAGGATCCGCGGCGGCCCCTCGCAACGCCTTAGGTTACGCATGGAAGCCTCGTTCAGGAGGCAGCGGAGGAACTCGGCCATCCGTCGGTTGCTCGAAGCACTCTCTTATGGTGCTGTAAACGAGAGGGACAGGGAGAGGGTGCTCAACATACACGCAACTGTATCTTTGGATATTAACCTGCCTCGAGGAGAAAGCTCAGGTTTTCCCTTGTGGGATTACTTTCTGGGACCTGGCCTGGCTCGTCTGCTGCAGCATTGGGCGGAGACCGATCCAATTAGTCACGGAACACCACCAGCTCAGGAAGCAGCAGTGGCTGCGATGCCTACCGTGAAGATTGAGGAGAGTTTGAGCTGTCCGGTCTGCCAGGAAGACTTGGAGATCGGTGCAGAGGCCCGGGAGATGCCCTGCAAGCATAAATTCCACGCATATTGCATACTCCCATGGCTCGCGCTCCGTAGTTCGTGCCACGTCTGCAGGTTTCGGATGCCTACGGAGGAATCAACGAGCTCTAGAGCAGGTGCCAATGGCTGTTGGAATTAAACTTGTTCAAGTATCAAAGTATCATAAAGAGATTCATTTCATCAAAAGAGGTTCATTGCATCAAGAGGGAGATTCAATACATCAAGAAGAAAAAATGGATTAAAAGTCTATGGAAGGACAAGTCAAATTGGTTATTGGTTCTTGAAAGGGTTTCTTGAAAGAGAATGATTCATTTTGAATACAATTAATATAATGTATCTTTGGGGACTATATAAACCCCATATGTTGGTCATGAGTGTAAGAGAGTTTCTGAAATTGTAAAAGTATTTTCTTGAGAGAAATATAAAAGATTGAAGCTTGTCCTACTCTTCCTCTGTTTCAAATCTCTATCCCCTCTTCCTATCAACATCAACATTTGGTATCAGAGCATAGGTTAAGCCATGACCTCTTCCTCAAGTGCCATCCAACTCCAGATCCCCAGATTGACAAAAGAAAACTATGACATATGGTGCATCCAAATGAAGGTTCTTCTAGGCTCCCAAGATGTATGGGAGTTTGTAGAAGATGGATTTGCTGAACCAAGTCCAGCAGAAGAAGGAGCAATGAATGCAGAAGGAAGAAAACAACTCAAAGAAAGAAGGAAGAAGGAGAAAAAAGCTTTGTTCACAATCTACCAAGGGCTTGATGATACAATGTTCGAGATCATCGCTCCAGCAAATACTTCAAAGGAGGCTTGGGAAATGCTTCAAAAAGCATTCGGTGGTGTTGATAAGGTAAAGAAACTTCGTCTACAAGTTTTACGAGCCGAGTTTGAAAAACTACAACAAGGTACTTCTGAAACTATTTCTGATTACTTCTCAAAAATCATTTCTATTGTTCATCAAATGAGACGAAATGGTGAACAAGTAAATGATCAGAGAGTAATAGAAAAAATATTGAGATCTCTAGATCCGAAATTTGATTTTATTGCTGTTGCGATTGAAGAATCTAAAGATTTGGAAAAAATGTCTTTAGAAGAACTTATGGGTTCCCTTCAAGTTCATGAACAAAGGGTTACAAAAAGAGGAGAAGACAAAACTATGGAGCAAGCACTACAAGCTAAGCTTGCTCTTGAAAATAAAGGAGAATCAAATTCTTAAAGAGGAAGAGGACAAAGATGAAGAGGAGGCAGAAATCAGACCAATCAAGAATCTCTAAACAATGAAGATACTAGAGAAAATTCTAGCCAAAGAGGCCGAGGTTATGGTCAAGGACGTGGCCGAGGCCGTGGACGTGGCAGAAACTCTAAAAGGTCTGAAATACAATGCTATATTTGCAAAAGGTATGGGCATTACTCTTATGAATGCTATTATAATCCTAACAATCAAGGTGATAAGGAAAATTTTATTGAGAAAGAAAAGAACGAAAATCAAGTTTTACTAATGAGTTATGATCATTTGAAAGATGATAAATCTATGACATGGTATCTAGATACAG
>LVTN01000082.1:530554-545639 GCA_001649415.1 Musa itinerans | reverse complement strand
TGCCACCGCTTGTCAATGTCATCACATTGACTGTTTACTGGCGGTGCCACCGCCTGTCGGTGGCGGCGCCACCGTCCGACCTTTCGGGTGTTGGGCGGTGCCACCGCCCAGTTCGACGGTACCACCGCCCGACCTTTCGGGTTCTGGGCGGTGCCACCGCCCAGTCCGGCAATCCCATCGCCCGTCCTTACGGATCACTAGCTGGGCTCCAAATTTGGCCCAAACTAATTTATATTCGGGCCCAGTTGACCCCTAACCAGGTTATAGGATTAACTCTTAATCCTAACCCTAATTACATATAAACTACAAAATTAAGACATAGTCCTAAGCAGGTTTTTAACCGACAATGTCGAGTTTCCTTCCGGCGAGCTTTCCGGTGATCTTCCGGCGGACTTCCAATACACCCTTGGATTTCTTCCGGCGGACTCCCAACAGGCTCCCGGTCTTCTGGCGAGTTCAGCGAGTCTTTGGCAAGTAGCCGAACCTTCTCGATGATCTCCGTGAACCTCCGACGATCTCTCGGGCAGACTTTCGAAAACTTTGATAAGTCCCCGATTCCTTCTCGGTTGGTTCCGGCAGCACTTCCGACGATTCTTCGGACTTTCAGCGGACTCTTGAACACCCATCGAACTTTAACTCCGGTAGACTTGCTTTATGTCTTCAAGCTATCGTAGTTAATCCTTCACAAGTAAAGCAAAACTTCGATCTAGACAATTACTCCTAAGCAATTAATCAAGTTGTCCAACGTGTCATTGGTCCCTCGACGTTTCGTCCGATTCTTCGGCGCATCGTCCTCTCTTACGGCCTATTGCCCAATCGGCGAGTTGACTCTGCAACTTAGATGTCCTTGGCGTAATACCCGCTCTTCTTGGCCCGATGCCCGAATCCACGACTAAAAGCCTTCTGTCGATACGTCGACCGATCCACCGGCCCGACGTCCAATCTTCTGACATGTTCCTCCGGCCCAACATGATTTTCCTGCTTTAATTGTCTTATCCTGATCGAAGTATCCTGCATCACTTAAAACGTAGATTAAATCATAAACACATATGAAGTGGTTTCATCATGAAAATATGAGATTCTAACAGAAGTTTGATAGTAAAATATATTCTCTATATTTGAGACAAAGTGTAGACAATGCTGATAAAGTATGAAATTGTTAAGGTTGATAAGTATTTTTGAATTCTTAAAACTAATGTAAATACTTAGAATGCTTCGGAGTTTTTCATTAGCACATTCAGGGAGGATGAGAGAAAAGATAATAGAAATTTTTTATGATTTATATTGAAAAAATAAGAGGATTTATGCTTGATTTGAGATTAACTGGGTACTTGTAACTGACATCACATCTTCACGGAGAAAATGAGTATTGAATTATATAAATTTATATTTATTTTCTAGTATATTATTTATTTATTAATATCTAAGATTTTGCTCTTTGTTTTCAATTCTTTTGTATAAATAAAATGAAATCATGATAATTTTTTTATAACATGGGTAGTTGTCCATCACATATAATTTTTATAACGTGAGTAATATAATCAACATATTCACATATTCACATATAACAATAGCAATGTCTCATGCCACTTTGAAAGACATTATACGTAAGAATAACAATTACTTGCAAAATGAAGTCCATTTGAACCTCCATCAAAATATAAAGTAGCACCATCTCATGTGAGCTAGTTTAAATTAGCCTAAGAAGTTGGGAAAAACAATTATAGTTACCATAATTGAACCCTAAGCGATCGACAAAATCTTGGGACATGAATCATTGCTCGAACCATTGGATCAACCAATTGGACTGCATATTTAATTGAAATATTCTAAAATATATAAAATAATTCAAAATTATGTAAAATAAAAATAGAAAAATATTAAAATTAATAAAAAATAAATAATCTTAGACAAATGAAAACAAATCTTATGTCATATAAAATAAGATAAAAATCATAATATCAACCAACAATACAAACACAAGCTTTCATGTAGACCAATAACATGTAATAATATTTAAAAGGTAATTAATTAACCCAAACCAAAATAAATTATTTAATGACATAAAAATTAATCCAACCTAAAATGAATTATTTGATGATATAAAAGAAATAGTTTTCCAATATAGTTGTATGAATTAATAACAGATGTATATGAATTTCTTAGAGATAAAAGTAAACACATTTAGTGATCAAAATGTCATTTGATAGTTCTACCAAGAAATTCATTTCACATCATATAATGAATTTTCAAGTTTCTTTTTTTGGTTGTTGTAACATTTATTTCATTCACCTGATATTCATTTTGGTGGACATAGAAGAGGTAAAGAGAAGATATGGAATAAGAGAGGTGGAGAGAAAACGATGATCCGAGAGAGATGAGTGACAAAGGAGAGGTGTTTGGAGAATGATCAAAAGAGAGATGAGGAGGCAAAGGAGAGAGGTGTCCCTAGGCAACTAGAAGAAAGAAGTTAGCCAGAAGAATGAAGCATGAACGAGATTATTTTCTTTCTCACATTAACCCTAATTTGAAGATGGACATAAATATTCTCTTTTATAAAAAAATAAAAAGATTTAACTTAAGGATATTTAAGTAATGCTAGCTATATTTAACTTAATTGGTTCATACTGGTCAATTCTTGATTTTTCTGACCCAACTATCCAAGTTAGTTACATGAAATTATCTATGGGAAAACAAAGACTATTTAATTATTATCATATAGGTTTCCGCATAGGCTAGTGTGCAAAATCAGTTTTCTAGATACCAAAGCAGAGTAAATTCCAGAGAGAACAATTAAAGAATTTATGTGAGAAAAGAAGACAAAGATAATATGTTTAACTCCTGAAAACAAACAAGTAGCTATAGATGTTCAATGGATATGGCCATGATTACACACAAGACAGTAATTGCAATGGCAAAACAAGATTAATATTGTCAATTCATAGGCTTAAACCTTGTTGTAGCGGAGAAGACAAGGGGGAAGAAAAAAAAAAAAAGGAAGGAAAGGATGGATAGTCCTACGAAAGGCAGATGACATGATGGATGGGCGGAGGAAAAAAAACTGAAACTCCCAAGGTTACATGTATGATAATAAAAAACCTATAAAAATTACAAATTGATGTAAAAATTGAAGCCTTTGAGAAACAAAATTCTTATGAACTCCATACTGAAACAACAAAATTTCAATAATCACTTCACGTAAGAAAAATAACTCATAATTTCAAAGAGAAATCATATTTAATACGCAAAACTCAAAATCAAAATAAGGGACTTAGGTAGTAGTTAGCAAACTTTGACTGGTAGTAGGACTTGGATGATATGGTAATGAAATTGGGTGTTAGAAAAATTACCTCAGGTGGAAGGATCGGATTGGTGTCATAAACTAGGCTAAAAGGGGACTCACCAATTGATGCCCGAGGTGTTGTTCAATATACTCATAGTATGTTGTGGAGTTCAATACTTGAGTTCCTTTGGTGCCAATAACTTATTTCTTTAACCCTTCAAGAATAGTATTGTAGGTCACCTCCGTTAGCCCATTGCTTTGCAATGTACAATCAAGCTTAAGTTTTGGATGATTTCATAGGTTTGACAAAATTCCTTAAGCTTTTACCTATGAATTATTGTCGGTCATGATAGACCTTGGGATCCTAAAACTTGTCAAACAAATTTTTTGAACTTACTTCTCAATGACAGAGGTTAGAGGTTCAACCTCAAATCATATGATAAGTAATCCACACTAATAATCAAAGATTTTTCTCTATCACAAAGCAAGAGGGAAAGACTCGAGAAGGTACATTTACAAAGGGCCCACACGATAGGCATGAGATGAACTACAGGTTGATGTTGGACTCAGACAAAACTTTGATATCATCCACACCTCAACACATAGGAAATTGCATCTTCTTTATGGTTGGTCAATAGTACCCTTGTATTAGGATTTTGAATGCTAAATTACAACCGTCAATGTTCTCTTTGTAAATTCCTTTATGCACCTTGAAAAAGGCACTGTTGCCCTTGCTTAAGGTGTGGCACCTCGGATATGAGGGGCTAAAGGAATGCTCACATAGCTGATCTACGATGATACAATTCCAAGATTGAATAAGCTTGAGGAGTCAAGTTGTCATTGGGCAAAGTTTGAGTGACACAGGATTAATTTCGATCATGGAAAGACAAATTCATTGAAGCATGAAGAATTAGACGTTGGACCGGAGTGATCATGTTAGAAGATTAGACGTTGAGCCGAAGGACTGGTCGACGTGCCGGAAGGACTTCGTGCTATAAGTTCGAGCATTGGGCCGAAGGATCGGACATTGCACTAAGGAAATCAGATATTGCGGGAGGTTAACATGCCGATTGGGTAATACGCCGAAGGAGAGGACAATGCGCTGAAGGATCAGATAAAGCATTGGATGAACTAATGATATGTCGGATAACATAGTATTCTCGCTTGGTAATCATTTGTTTAGATCGTAGTAGTTTAGGGTGCTAATTGAGTTAGTTCATGTATAATCATGCTAACTTAATTAAAAGTAAATTGGGCCCAAATTAAAAGTAATTTAGGCTCATTGGGAGGCCCATTCAGTGACCCAAAAGTTGGGGGGAGGGTGAATTAGTGCTTTCGAAAAATCTCATTGATTTGAAAATCTCATTCGATAAAGGCCATATCGAAAAGATGAGTTTAACTTAAAAATGTTCGTGAAGCAAGTAAATTAAGTCCCAACTCAGGCCTAATTGGCCCCTAATTGAGTTAGTAGGGTTCCTCCCAAAACCAACTCATTTAGACCTAAACTAACTCGATTTAGACATATAATTACAAGCATAAATCCTATATTATCCAACATATCATTGGTTTATCCGATGCTTCATCTGATCCTGCGACGCATCGTCCTCTCATTTAGCGTATTGCCCAATCGGCATGTTGACTCCTTTAACTTCTGATCTCCTTGGTGCAATATCCGATCCTTTAGCCCGATGCCTAAACTCATGGCATAAAGTCCTTCTGGCACATCGACCATTCCTCTAGCCTGACATCCAATCTTCCGACATGTTCCACTCCTGCCCAATGTCTGATTCTTCCTACTTTAATTGAATTGTCTTTCCTTGATCGAGGTTAGTCATGTGTCACTTAAACGTATATTAGATCATAATTTCATAAATTGATTTCATCATCAAAATATGAGATTCAACAATCTCTCCCTTTTTGATGATAACAACCAATTAATGATAGAGTTTAAACTAAACTCCCCCTATCAATATACCACATTGAAATAAGGTATCATTCAAATAAATGATAACATTCAAATCTAAGTTGAAATGATTTTAATTGTGAATCACATCATATGCAATACATCAGATACATCATCATAATAAAATCATGAGTATTGCATACATAATCATAATTTTAAAACATCAAAGTGCCTCATGCATGATTCAAATCATCATACCTTCTCCCTCTTTGTCATCAATAAAAGAGAGAAAAGTGCAACTAGCATATTTTTGAAATATGCAAGTTCTACTTCACTATAGAGCATGCAAGCTTAGCAAGTTTTTCACATATGAAAGTTCGTAAAATTTTTACTTCTTTTAAGATGTGCAAGATAGCATGTTTTTGCATCTTCTTCAAATGTGCAAGCTAGCAAACTTTGTTTCTCTTTTGAGATGAGCAAGCTAGCAAGTTTTTTCTTTCTTTGCAAGCAAGGAACTTTTGTAAATTTACAAGTTTTTACTGCTTCTTGAATTGTGCAAGCTAGCAAATCTGTCTCTCCCTTTGTCATTATCTAAAAGAAGGGAAGAATACAATGTTATAATTCTTTTCATTTTATATCAATTTTCAAATCATGACAAATGAGATATAAAAAAAAAATTACATCAATATTTCAATCGTAAAAAATGAAAGATCAAGTCATGAATACCAAAATACTATGAGTCATTTTTGACATCTCTTCTTTTTGCAAATAGAAAGATTGATAGGAAATGATCTTGATTCAAAAAGAAAACTCAAGTCATAAAAATTGAGAAATCAAGATCATGATATGAAAAATATATAAGAAGAATTTATGCATTTGAGAGATATAACATGCCTAAGTTTAACATTCAAGCTAGCACTTTTTACAATGTGAAAGCTAACAATTTTTCTCTCCTCTCCCCCTTGTGTCATTTAAATGAAGGAAAGAATACAATGATATAATTTTTTTTTTCATTTCAAATCATAACATAAGGGATACAAACATAAATATAAATGAGTCATACATAATGAAAACCAAGTTGAAGACATCAAGAAGTCAAGTGACATATCATAGTTTATTTGGTTAAGTCTAATAGCGAAATGAAAGAATCACAGTAAACGATCTTGATTAAAAAAAACTCAAGTTATAATTCCGAGAAATCAAGAGAAACCATGATTCATATGGATAATTTTCTTTAGTAAATAGCAAAAAGAAATATAGGAGAACAAAGAAGAAATCTTGATTCACATAAAATAAATCTCAAGTTATAAATACGAAGATCATAGTTTATTTGCATAAGTCTCCTCTTTAGTAAATGTTAAAAAGAAGAAATCATAGAAAATAAAAAACAATCTTGATTCCCATAAAAGATATCTTGATTTGGTTGAAAAAATCTTATTAAAATTTAAATAATCAATTCATCAAAATCATTTTCAAGAGATTCAAAATGACATAAATAGATTTATCAACCTCTTCTTGAAAAATCAGTAAGATAGAGATTGAGAAAATTTTAGAAAATACATTCCTCTTTTAGTTTCAATTTATGTGATTGATTTCATATAAGCATGCCCAAGTCTTTTATGCCAAAAACCATGCATCAATGTTTAAAATGGAAAAATAAGTTTCATCTTGACAAAGATCAATAGTATAACACATTGAAAAATAAAATTATTATTTTAGCTAGTAAGCTTTATGAAGTATTTTGGATCTCCGGTCATATGCCTTAAGCATCCATTATCAGGATATCATTTTTTGCTCCTAGCTTTCCATTGTAGACATTTCTACAAGAAAGGTGGGTTTGCTATAGGTATCAATTTGACTTTGGGTCCTTAATGTTTAGATGCCTATCTTATTTTTTTACATAAAGTCATGTATGGGTTCTTTAGGAACTTAAACTAATTAATGTAAGCCATACTTTTTGAATGGACATTTATATGCAAAATATCCATACCTACTACAAAAATTACATTTATTTTCAAGGGAAACATGTAATGTGAGTCCTTTAACAAATATGGTTAGCTTTTGTTGAGTGTTATTACTCACAAAGCTAATTCCTTCTTTTGTACAAACATGACTCTTATTAGCAAACATCATGTTTAAAGATTTGCTACCCCATTGAACATAGGAGGATGAACGATAGAGTGACCCTCTCGATTGCTAATAAAAGCCATTCTCTTAGGTGTTAAACTAATCGAGAAAAAATTTAGCTCTAATACCAACTATTAGGATCGTTTTGGCACTAGGGGGGTTTGAATTAGTTCTTTCAAATAATCTCGTTGATTCGAAAATCTCATTCAATAAAGGCAGTATCGGAAAGATGAGTTTAATTTAAAAATATTCGTAAAGCAAGTAAATTAGTTTGTAATATGAAAGAAAAGCATAAAGTAAATGCAAACCAAGTTTATAGTGGTTCGGTCATCATAACCTGCGTCCACTCCTGATTCTTCTTCACTCGAGGCCACCGGCTTTCACTACCAATCTTCTTTCAACGTGCGAAGATTAACTACCCTTACAACTCTTTCTCCTTTTCACAAGCTTAGGAGAGAACATTTACACCTCTCTCTTTTAAACTTAGACCTCACTTCTTCCTTTAGAAGAACTTCTAAACACTAGGAAGAGGTGACTCTACACTAAGAGAGATTATAACTTTTTCATAAGGATTCTTTCCCTTTTCACAACTTTATTTCTTACTGGTTCAAGAAAAAATAACTCGGGTATTTATAGACACTAAATAGCTTCAAAAATGGAGCCAAAATATATCTTATCCTGGGTTTCCAAGATACTAGCGATACCACCATCATTACTAGGTGGTACCACCGTCTGCTATACTAACAATTGGTGGTACCATCGCTTGTCAGTCTAACACTGAGCTGTACCACCGCTCAGTCTGATATTGACACTGGGCGGTACCATCGCTTAACACAGTTTGGAAGATTATGTCTGGATGGTACCATCGCCTAATCTGGTAATACCATCGCTTGACACATTTTGGGAGACTATGTTTGGGTGATACCACCACCCAATATAGTAGTGCCATTGCCTAGCCCTTTTATGGGTGATCGAATGAGCCTTTTACTTGGCCTAAAATAGCCCCAACTCAAGCCCAATTGGCCCCTAATTGAGTTAGTAGGGTTCCTCCCAAAATCAACTCAATTAGACCTAAACTAACTTGATCTAAACACATGATTACAAGCATGAATCCTATGTTATCCAGCATGTCATTGGTTCATCTGGTGTTTTGTCCAATCCTTCGGTTCATCATCCTCTCCTTCAATGTATTGTCTAATCGGTATGTCGACTCTTGTAACTTTCGATCTCCTTGGTGCAATGTCCGATCCTTTGGCCCGATGCTCGAACTCATGGCACGAAGTCATTTCGGCACGTCGATCATTCCTTTAGCCCGACGTCCAATCTTCTGACATGTTCCACTCTGACCCAATGTCTGATTCTTTCTGTTTTAATCGAATTACCTTTCCTTAATCGAGGTTAGTCCTGTGTCACTCAAATATATATTAGATCATAATTTCATCAATTGATTTCATTATCAAAATCCGAGATTCAACACGTATATCCCTGAAATCCTATAGATCTATGGGAGAGGATGAAGGAGGTCAACTGTCCACCTCTCTAGCAGTGATCTACATGGCAGGGGTTGTGAAGACGCTCCTCAAATTGTTACACAAATCTCCTCCTCGTGCGCACCATATAATCAAGAAGGGGCTGGCCCTTCTAGCTATCTACATGCCCCAAACAAGGGTTGCTGGCTAAGGAGGAGAGGGAGAGAGGAGAATATGAGGTGGCAGCTAAAAGAGATCTAGCTTATGGCCGTTTGGTTCCCTCTTATTTATAGAAGTCCTACATCAACTTAACCCTAATGGATCTTGCCCTATTGGGTACTAGATCTTCATCCAACTACCCAAGCCTATTAGATTAATAGATCTCTAACTAATATCTCTCATTGGCTCTTATTAGATCTCATTTATAGGATCAAATAATTCAAGAGCTTCTTGGACATCCAATAAGATAGGGGCTCCAACGGATATCTCATATTTAAACCTCTACTCGTCGCACCACCTACCATATGTATGTGACCCTCTAGGCCTAATATCAGAACTCCTTTTGGCTCAATGAATTATTATCTCCAAAATAATTCATTTGACTCATCGATTGCAGACGTACTAGGCCACTACGCCGTAATCCCCAAACAATATAAGGGAATCTAATCCATTAGACCTATCTATCCTTAGTTACCGTGTATCTATAGTCCCTCATCCATCTAATATCCCAGAGATCGTATACCATGCATGGTGTTGTCAAGCACATATACTTTCTACTCAAGTCTCGCTCTAATTAGATTCTCCCAGAGAACTCTTTCTCTCTCAATCCGAATGACCCTAGCCAAGGATTTACCTGAGCAAAAACACATGGGATATTCCTCTCATGATACCAAGAGTGGATGATCCTCTATCGATACTTAATAGCCATTGTAAGGCTGGCTGTCACTCCCGATAACTAGCTGTTTTATATTTAAAACTTCTAAGTCTATAAGTTCGATATCAAAGAGTGGAGTACTCATACAGGACATCCTTGGTGTCTCAAGTCTAAGAACTAGATATAGTACTAGGACAACAGAATCACTATCTAATAATGAGGTATAACCGACCATCTAGTATTTCATGAGCGGATCAATCAGTGAACTTATTCTCCAATGAGCACTTGTGTGATATCCCTAATGTCTCCACATGAGCAACTATGAGACTAGCAAACTCCATCATATCTGTTGGAAAATCTAAGTGGGCAACATCACATGCACAGCGAAAGAACATAAAACTAAAATCCCTAATTCCCAAAGATGTGTTCGTCATCGTGCGAAGATTGGTGCGCAAAATCTGTGAAACAAAAAACTGTGTATATTAAAGATTGTGTTACCTAGGGAGACTATATATCCCTGAATCCCTATAGATCTCTAGGAGAGAGTGAAGGAGGTCAAGTGTCCTCCTCTCTAGTGGTGATCCACACAGTAGGGCTACAACGATGCTCTTTTAGTCTCCAGGCCTACTATATAAAGTGGAGAGGGGGAGGAGAATATGAGAGGCAACCCAAAAAGGCTCTAGTCTATGAACCACTAGTTCCCTCCTATTTATAGAGGTCCCCTATCAACTTAACCATAATGGATCCTACTTTATTTAGTATTGGATATCCATCCAACTACCTAACTACCTAAGCGTCTTAGATTAGTGGATCTCTATCTAATAATCTCTTATGGGCTCTTATTGGATCTCATCCATAGGATCCAATAATTTAGGGGCTTATTGGATATCCAATAAGATAGGGGCTCTAGCGGATATCTTATATCCGAACCTCTACTCATCGTAACGCCTACCATATGTGTGTGACCCTCTAGGCCCAATATCGAGTTGACCATGAGTCATACTTGTTAGAACTCCTTCTGACTCAGTGAATTATTATCTCTATAATAATTCACTCGACTCATTGACTACGGACGTACTAGGCACTACATTGTAGTCCCTAGATGATATAGGAAAATCCAATCCATTAGACCTATTTGTCCTCAGTTACCATGTACCTATAGTCCCTCATCCATTTAATATCCCAGAGACCATATACCGGGGCATGGTGCTGTCAGACCCATACAGTTTCTGCTTGAGTCTTGCTCGAATCGGATTCTCCCGAAAAACTCTTTCTTTCTTAATCCGAATGACCCTAGCTAGGGATTTGTCTGAGCAAGAATACATGAAATATTCCTCTCATGACTCCAAGAGTGGATGATCCTCTATCGATACTCAATAGTCCTCAAAAGGTTGGCTACCACTCCCAATAACCGGCTATACTAGATTTGGAATATATAGACTTATAAGTCCGGTATCAAAGAATGAAGTACTCATACAGGACATCCTTGATGTCTCAAGTCTAAGGACCAGATACACCATTGGGACTACAAAATCGCTGTCTAACAATAAAGCATCATCAACCATCCAGTATTCCGTAAACGAATCAATTAGTGAACTCATTCTCCAATGAGCACCTGTACTCTATCCCTAGTGTCCCCACACGAGCAGCTATGAGACCAATTGCATCCATCATATGGACGGGTATACAGCACACTAGTATATCTGGTTATCCCGATGTCCCTCTCGAGCAACCTATGACTGGGATTATTTAGGATCTATGTTTAAAGGCGAATCGGTCTCATTATCGTGATCTCATGACGATCTGATTCCCATTGCATAGACCCATAAACATTACAATATATTCAAGCAACAGGCAATATAAAGTGATAAAATGTCAAATAATAATAATAAGCAAAAAGACTGCGTATCAAGTCATATGTGCCATCACTCATATGATGGCTTGCAGGGCACCTATGACTAGCAATCTCCCACTTGACCTAAAGCCAATCACCTATATGTCAGATCCCCATTAGACCCCTACGATGCTAACAGACAATCTGAGATAATGGCTTTGTTAGTGGATCTGCGATATTATTTTCGGATGAAACTTTTTCCACTACTGCATATCCTCGAGCCATGATCTCTCTAATAAGTTGGAACCTCCTCAGAACATTTTTGATGAGACTCGGGTTCCCTCATTTGAGCAATCGCCCCATTGTTGTCGCAATATAAGGAAATCGGCTCCTCGCTACCTAGCATGACTCTCAAATCTATGATGAACTTAATCCAAACTCCCTCCTTTACTATCAGTAGTAGTATCTTGCTTGGAACTCTTCTAGCATACTACTCCTCCATTCAGGATGTACACATACCCTAAATTTGACTTTCTATCATCGACATCAGATTAGAAACTAGAGTCTGTGTAGCCTTCAACCCTGAGGCTACTACCTCCATATACTAGTAAAAGATTATTAGTCCTTCTCAAGTACTTAAGGATACACTTTACTGCTTTCTAGTGCCCCAAGCTTGAATCCGCATGATACCTGCTCGTGACACTCAAAGCATGTGCTATACCAAGCCTGGAATATACTATGGCATATATGATAGACCCTATCGCTAAGGCATAAGATATCCTATCCATGTTTGCCCTTTCTTCAGGAGTCTTTGGAGACATACTCCAAGAAAGCGATATCTCATGTCTCATCGGTATGAGACCACACTTGGAATTTTTCATGCCAAACCTTTTGACAATGATGTCTATGTACCTGGACTAAGACAAGCCAAGTATCCTCTTAGATCTATTACTATATATCTGAATCCCCAAGATATAGAATGCTTCCCCTAAGTCCTTCATGGAGAAGTGTTCAGATAACCAAGTCTTTATAATGGATAGTATTCCTACATCATTCCCAATGATCAGGATGTCATCCATATATAACACAAAGAAGGTGATAGTGCTCCCACTTACCTTCCTATACACATAAGGCTCATCTTCCTTCTTAATGAAGTCATAAGATCTGATCGCCTCATCAAATCTTATGTTCCAACTTTGGGAAGCTTACTTTAGTCTACAAATGGACCTAAGCAACCTACACATCTTATCTGAGTAGTCCTTGGACATGAATCCCTCATGTTGTATCATATACGCCTCCTCCTCGAGGTTGCCATTGAGGAATGTGGTTTTCATGTCCATATGCTTGATCTCATAATTATAGTGTGCTACAATAGCCAATAGAATTCGAATGGATTTTAGTATGGCTACAGGTGAAAAGATTTTGTCATAGTCAACACCTTGCCTTTGACGATACCCCTTAGCCACTAGCCTTGCTTTATAGGTCTCTACATTTCCATCTACTCCGATCTTCTTCTTGAAGATCCACTTGCAACCGATGGGTACAATACCCTCGGGTGCATCAACTATTAGGAATGAGTCGACATTGAGAGGGGGGGGTGGAGTGAATTAGTGTAGCAGTAAAAACGTCGATCTCGAAAAATATTCATTTGTTGAAAACCGATTGGAAGGATGTTAACTTAAAAAACTTTCGTAAATGTGTAATGAGGAAGTAGAGTAGTGAGCAAGTAAAATGATTTGTAGCAAAGGTACACAGCAAAGTAAAAGGCAGCAAATTGATTTTATAGTAGTTTTGTCATCATGACCTACATCCACTCCCGATTCCTCTTCACTCGAGGCCACCGGCTTCCACTACCGGTCTTCCTTCAATAGGCAAAGACCAACTACCCTTTTACACCCGTCTTCTTCTTTTCATAGGTTTAGGAGACAACCATTTACAAGCACTCACTCCTCTCTAAACAGAATTATAAACTTAGAATAAGAGGAGAGGATCTCTTAAGTGATTACTATAGCGTTTTCTCACTTTTAAATTCTCTGTGCTTATGTATGTTAACCAGGGATGAGAGGGGTATTTATAAGCCTCAAGTGGATTCAAACTTGAAGCCTAAAAATGTCTCATCCCCATTTTTTGGGGTACTGGCGATACCACCGCCTATGCTGGGCAGTACCATCGCTTGCAGCATTGACACTAGGCGGTACCGCCGCCCAGTCTGGCGGTACCACCGCTTGACACCTTGCCACTAGATGGTACCACCGCCTAATATAGTCTCGGAGACTATACCACGACGATGTCACCTATTGGGTCATTGTTTGGGCCTTTCACTTAGCCCAACACTGCCCAAATTTGGGCCCAATTGATCCTTAATTGAGTTGGCCCAATTTTAACCCAATTATGTGTTAATTATGAATTTTAAGACATTCACTAAGCTAAATAAGTCTGTAAGTCTAGGTTTCTTCCGGTGAGCTTCCGGCGATCTTCCGGCAAACTTCCAAGGATCTCTCGGCAATGTTCCAATAGACTCCTGGTAAGCTCCTGGACTTTACGATGATCTTCTTGGTGACTTCTGATGAGCCTCTTTAGCAAGCTCTTGGACTTCTCGGTCAATTTCTTCAGAATTTTTGACGAACATCCGGACTTTTGACGAACTCTCGAACTCCCAACGAAATCTCGTTCTTGAATTCGGTACTTCATTTTGCTTTATGTCATGACTGCTATCATAGTTAATCCTGCACACTTAAAACCTACTTCGATCTAGACAATTATTATAAAGTTAATCAAATGGTGTCAGTTATGTCATTGGTTCATCGACGCCTCGTTCGATTTTTCAACGCATCGTCCTCTTTTGCAGCCTATTGCCCAATTGACCAGTTGACCTCCGCAACTCCAATTTCCTTGGTGCAATTTTTGTTCTTCTTGGCCCGATGCCCGATCCTATAGCCCGAGACCTTCTATCGATACGTCGATCGACCCTTCGGCTTGACATCCAATCTTCTGACATGTTTTTCTCCAGCCCAACATGATTCTTTATGCTTTAATTGTATCTCCCTAATCAAAGCTTCTTGCGTCACTTAAAACATAGATCAAATCATAAACACTATCAATTGATTTTATCATCAAAATCCAAGATTCAACATCAACTAGGTTCCAAACCTTATTGGAGTACATGGAATCCATCTCAGAATTCATGGCTTCTTGCCACTTCTCGAAGTCTATACTCATAATAGCCTCCTCGTAGGTTTGAGGATCAATATCCTCAATATCCTCTCCTCTAATATGTCCCACATATCTCTCAGGAGAATGGGATACTCTGTCGAACCTACATAAAGTCAGAATTTATGTGCTAAGTACCTGAATAGACTCTGGCTATGGAGTGATGGTTGAACTAGGTTCTCCAACCTCGTTCAACTATATCATGCTCCCACTATCTCCGCCAAGAATGTTTTCCTTCTCAAGGAATATCGCTCTTTTGGCTATAAAGACCATTTGGTCCTCGGGATGATAGAAATAATACCCATAAGTTTCCTTGGGGTATCCCACGAACTTTCACCGCTCCATCCTTGATTCCAACTTATCGGGGTTGTGTCTTTAACGTAGA
>LVTN01000082.1:485318-506879 GCA_001649415.1 Musa itinerans | reverse complement strand
ACTCCTATTCTTTTACAACTCCTAATTCTTCTCTAAGAAACAACCTCCTAACCCTAGCCGGCCTCTTCACCTCTTTAATAGGGGTCAGCTTAGGTAGGTTTTACATGAATGTCCCTCTCAATTAGGACTCTCCTAGTTAGAGTCCTAACAATATGACTAGTAGTGTGTACAGGAAGGTAAGTGGGAGTGCTATCACCTTTTTTATGTTATATGTGAATGATATCATAATCATTTGGAATGATATAAGAATGCTCTCTAAAGTTAAGTCTTGGTTATCTAGACACTTCTTCATGAAGGACTTAGGGGAAGCATATTACATTTTGGGGATTTGGATATATAAAGATAGATCCAAGAGGATGCTTGGCTTGTCCCAATCTAAGTATATAGATACCACTATCAAAAGGTTTGGCATAGAAAATTCTAAGAGATGTCTCATACTAATGAGACATGGAATATCATTTTCTAGAAATGTCCCCAAAGACTCTTGTAGAAAGGGCAAACATGGATAGGATACCCTGTGCCTCTACAATATGGTCTATCATGTATACTATACTATATACTAGGCTTAATATTGTACATGTTCTAAGTGTTACAAGCAAGTATCAGGTGGATCTAGGTTTGGAATACTAGAAGGCAATAAAGTATATCCTTAAATACTTAAGAATGACTAAGGATCTTTTACTAGTATACGGAGGAGGTAGCCTCAAAATTGAGGGCTACATGGGCTCAAGCTTCTAGTCCATTGTCAATAATAGCAAGTCAAACTTAAGGTATGTGTTTACTTTGAATGGAAGAGTAGTAAGTTGGAAGAGTTCCAAGCAAGATACTACTACTGACTCGATCGAGGTGGAGTATATTGCTATGGCAGACGCAGCAAAGGAGGTAGTTTGGATGAAGAAGTTCAAGAAGATCTATGAGTCATGTGGGGGCAGCAAGGAGCTTATTCCCTTATATTACAATAATAATAGGGCGATTGCTCAAGTGAAGGAACCCAGGTCTCATCAAAAGTCTAAGCACATTCTTGTTGGGATCAAGAACAACACTAAGAGGGTGGGGTGAATTAGTGCAGTGGATAAAAATGATGTCGGTTCAGAAAAATCTTTCATTCGATGAAAACGTATCGGAAATGCTTAACTTTGAAAGTGTATGGAAGCATAGTGTAAGTAAGAACCCAGTTTGCAATAAAGGTAAAATAGCAAGAAGTAAATGTAAACCAGATTTTTATAATGGTTCGGTCGTCATGACCTATATTCACTCATAATTCCTCTTCTGTCGAGGCCACCGGCATCCACTAGTAGTTTTCCTTCAATAGGCAAAGATCAACCACCTTCTTACAACTCTATTTTCCTTTTGATAGGCTCAGGAGAGAAACTTTACACCCCCACTATCTCTTTTCTTAAACTTTACTAATACTTAGAGTTTGAGAGGAGTTCTTACAAGATTACAACAGCATTTTTTTTCTTTTGTGCTCTCAATTCTTGTGTAATCTAAGCAGGGATGAGAGGGGTATTTATAGGCCCCAAGTGGATTCAAACTTAGAGCCAAAAGGTGTCTTATCCCTGGTTTTTGGGGTACTAGCTATACCACCACTTGTATTAGGCGATACCACCACCTAACATAGTCTTGGAGATTGTGCCACCGATGGTTGCACCAGTTTGGGTCATTATTTGAGCCTTTCACTTAGCCCAACATAGCCAAAACATGGGCCCAACTGGCTCCTAATTGAGTTAGCCCAATTCCAACCTAGTTATGCCTAAAACCTACTTTGATCTAAACAATTATTAAAAAGCTTAAATCAAATATTGTCCGGCATGTCATTAGTTCATTGAGGCTTTGTTTGATTCTTCGGTGCATCGTCCTCTCTTGCAGCCTATTGCCCAATCAGCCAGTTAGTCTCCGTAACTCCGATTTCCTTAGCGTAATTTTCACTCTTCTTGGCCCGATGCTCAAACCCATGGCCCGAAGCCTTCTGCCGATACATCGACCGATCCTTCAGCTCAATGTCCAATCTTCTGACATTTTCCACTTCGGCCCAACATGATTCTTCCTGCTTTAATTGTCTCTCCCTGATCGAAGCTTCCTACGTCACTCAAAACACAGATCAAATCACAAACACTATCAATTGGTTTCATCATCAAAATTTGAGATTCAACAATCTCCCCATTTTTAATGATGACAACCAATTGATTATGGAGTTAACCTTAACTCTCCCTATTAATTTGTCATATTGATAGAACTCTTGAATTCAAAAATCCAAGCAACATGTCATCATAAAATCATGTATAATCAAATTTTCAATACATCATTCTATGCAGGATCATCATTATATCTTCTCCCCCTTTGTGATCAACAAAAAAAGAGAAGTGCAACTAGTAAGTTTTTGATGTATAATTTCATATCATTACATTATAAACATAATCTCAAGTTTTATCATCATACAAGCTAGTAATTTTCTTTTTTCTCTTTTGAGAAGTACAATTTTTTGCTCCTTTGTAAAGCACAAGCTAGCAAAATTTTACATCATTTTACAACATGCAAGCTAGCAATTTTGGTAAGTTTTACATCATTTTCGAATATGCAAGCTAGCAATTTTTTGAGATGTTTATACATTATGAGTATTACTTCTCTTGAGATGTGCAAGATAGCACTTTTGCTTATTAACAAGTTTTTCTCCTTGAAATGTACAAGCTAGCAATTTTTCTCCCTATTTGTCATTGTCAAAAAGAAGGGAAGAATACAACATTGTAATTCTTTTCCCTTTACATCAATTTTCAAACCATGACAAAGGGAAAGTATCAATTTTATTTCAATATGTTTGTGCATCATTATAGTTTCAAATTAAAACATACACAATTTCAAAACCTTACATTTGCATCCTTATTTCATGCATGATACCAAAAATAAATCAATAATCACTATAGGCATATCATATATTATACTCAAGCATTCATGATACATCATTTTGGGCATAACATTCATGATGCTAAGACATTAAAATTTTTAAGCATTTATCACTTTATGCATTAAATCAACAATTTGATCATGATACCAAACATTCATAATTTCTCTCATACATGATACCAAACATTAAATCAATATTTTAAAGCATTTATCACTTCATGATTGTTGGTACCAAACATTCAACATTTATTTTCTCCCCCTTTGTCATAGGCAAAAAGGAGAATCATTCAACAATGCAAATGTTTGAAAGCATGTCAAGTAAGTTTTATACCAATTTATCCAAGCTAGCAAAACAATCTCCCTTAATGTGCAAGCTTGTAAGTTTTGCCTCTTTTAGCAATGTGCTTTTCTTGATATGTGCACACTAGCAATTCTTTCTCTCCTTTTGTCATAGGCAAAAAGAGGGGAATAGCACAAAGGTGTAAATATTCAAGTCATCATATGGAAGATATCATTTAGTAAATCGCAAAAAGAAACATAGGAGAAAAAGATTTCAATTCATGCATAAGAAATCTTATGATTCAGATAGAAAATCTCTTCTTAAGAAAATACTAAGAGGAATTGTAGGAGGTCAATTAATGAAAAATCTTGATTCATAATAAATCTCAATTAAGTGAAAGAATAAAGATTCGTTTGGAATATCTTCTTTAGTGAAAGAAAAAAAATCTTGATTCATAGAAAACTTTCAAGTTGTAATCAAAAGAACAATTTAGATAATTTTTCTCTTTAGCAAATGGTAAAAAGAGACATAAGAGATCAAATGAGATATCTTAATTCATATAAGGAAAATCCCAAGTTATAATTTCGAGAAATCAAGATCATGATATAGACAAAATTCATTCAAATTCATAATTATCAAAATCACTTTCATAATTCAAGAGATTCAAAATTTAAATGGATTCATTAGTCTCTTTTTGAAAAATCAATAAGATAGTGATGGAGAAATTTTCAATGATGTATTCTCATTTTAGTTGTTTTAATTCATGTGATTGATTTCATACAAGTATGCTCAATTTTTTATTTTTTTTCTTTTTATGTCAAAACCATGCATGATGTTTAAAACCGAAAGACAAAGACAAGATTCATCGTAAAGATCACCAAGACTTCAAATTATCATGCATAATTAAATCATTAAGTATGGTACCAAGAATTTTAACATTTTTATTATGTCTTACATCATTATGCATCATTAAATCATCAAATATGATTTAATTAAACATAGAGTATTTTCAATTAAAATCAAAATCAAAAAGTAATACGGAAATCATCAAGATACACATTATTGCTTCTTAAAACATACATAGAATTAATCTTATTAAGTGTACAAGCATTAGATTTAAATCTAACATTTTGTTCCTTTATCATAAAACATACAATTGTCATAATCATTTTTTCAAAATAACTAAAAAAAGAAGCATGATATATTTTTTTATAATTTTTATATTTTTTACTAACTAATTTAAAAATAACTCATGAAAAAACATCAAGTAATTTTAAAATAAAGTAAAGGAGTTTCATTTGAGTTGTTTACCTCATTATCGAGAGTTACCAAAGCGAAATTTGCCACTTCGTCTTTATCGGTTTGCTCCTCGTCTTCAAATGTACTCTTTTCGTCCCAAGTTACATTGAGTGCTTTCTTGTTCTTTGGTAACTTTTTCTTTTTAAGTTTATTTTTATTCTTAGTTTCATGTTTTATAAATTTTATAAATTTATTTGTGAGGAGTTTTATGTCATCATCACTTGAGCTTTCACTCGAGTGGTCTTCTTGAATTCGAAGTCCCAAATCCTTCTTGTTCTTTGGAAGGTTGTTATCAAGTTTATCATATTCAACATATGTCATACAACTCATTTCATAGGTCATTAAAGACTCGATAAATTCTTTAAGAGCAAGGATGTTCAAGTTTTTTTATTCTTGTATTGTTGTTACTTTCGAATCCTAGTTTTTAGGAAGAGAACGTAAAACTTTATTCACAAGTTTAAGATTCAAAAAATATTTGCCAAGAGCTTTTAAACTATTGATGACATCTATAAAACGGGTGTATATGTCAACAATAGTTTTGCTTGGCTTCATACGAAATAATTTAAAATCATGCATCAAAAGATTAATCTTCGAATCTTTAACTCTAATAGTACCTTCGTATGTGATTTCAAGTGTATGCCAAATCTCATAAGTCGTTTCGCAAATAGAATCTTGATTAAATTTGTTTTTGTCTAAGGTACAAAATTGAGCATTTATAGCTCTAGAATTTAAAGAAAAAATCTTCTTCTCCAAATCATTCCATTCATTCATTAGTTTAGAAAATTTTTGAAAGCCATTTTCAATAATATTCTATAAATTTAAATCCAAAGAAAGCAAAAAAACTCTCATTCGAGTTTTTCAACAAGTGTAGTATGTTATATTGAATATAGGAGGACGAATGATAGAGTGGCCCTCTTGAAAGCCAAAAATATTCATTTCTCTTGGGTGTTAAATCAAATGAGAAAAAAACGTAGCTCTGATACCAACTGCTAGAATCAAGAACAGCACTAAGAGGGGGGGGGTGAATTAGTGCAGCATATAAAAATGACGTCGGTTCAGAAAAATCTTTCGTTTGATGAAAACGTATCAGAAATGCTTAACTTTGAAAGTGTATAGGAGCATAGTGTAAGTAAGAATTCAGTTTGTAATAAAGATAAAATAGCAAGAAGTAAATACAAACCATATTTTTATAGTGGTTCGATCGTCGTAACCTACATCCACTCTCGATTCCTCTTCCATCGAGGCCACCGACATCCACTAGCAGTCTTCCTTTAATAAGTGAAGACCTACCACTTTCTTATAACTCTATTCTCCTTTTGATAGGCTTAGGAGAGAATCTTTACACCCCCCACTACCTCATCTCTTAAACTTTACTAACACTAAGAGTTTGAGAGGAGTTCTCACAAGATTACAATAGTGTTTTCTTCCTTTTTACTCTCAATTCTTGTATATTCTAAGTAAGGATGAAAGGGGTATTTATAGGCCTTAAGTGGATTCAAACTTAGAGCCAAAAGGTGTCTCATCCTCGGTTTTCGGGGTACTGGCGGTACCACTGTCTACAACACTGACACTAGGCAGTACCAACGCTTGGGAGATTGTGTTTGGGTGGTACCACCGCCTGACAGTCTCGAAGACTGAGTCTAGGTGGTACCACCGCCCAGACTAGTGGTACCACCGCCTAACACAGTCTTGGAGACTGTGCCACCGATGGTTCCACTAGTTTGGGTCATTGTTTGGGCCTTTCACTTGGCCCAACATAGTTCAAACTTGGGCCCAATTGGCCCTTAATTGAGTTGGCCAAATTTCAACCCAATTATGCCTAAAATCTACTTTGATCTAGACAATTATTACAAAGCTTGAATCAAATATTGTCCGGCATATCATTGGTTCGTCGATGCTTCGTCCGATTCTTCGGCGCATCGTCCTCTCTTATGGCCTATTGCCCAATCGGATAGTTGACCTTTGCAACTCCAATTTCCTTAGTGCAATTTTCGCTCTTCTTGGCCCGATGCCCAAACCCATGGCCCGAAGCCTTATACCGATATGTCGACCAATCCTCTAGCTTGACGTACAATCTTCTGACATATTCTACTCCGGCCTAACATAATTCTTCCTGCTTTAATTATTTCTCCTTGATCGAAACTTCCTACATCACTCAAAACAGAGATCAAATTATAAACACTATCAATTGGTTTCATCATCAAAATCTCAATAATTCTGACGAGGTTCCACCTAATTAGAGAGATCATAGCCCATTGTGATATAATAGTGGAAAGTTCGAAGATAATATTGCAGATCCATTAACAAAGTTGTTGTCTTAAATTATTTTTGAGCATCACCGAAATCTAATGAGGATTAGGCATATGAGCGATTGACTTTAGGTCATATAGGAGATTGTGATTACAAGTGCCTTATAAGCCAATCATGTGAGTGATGACACATGTGATACGCTACACAATCTCTTTTGGTTAATATTTATTATGACATTTTCTTACTTTATATTGGATGAAATATTTTTTTATATATCTCTCTATATTTTTTTTTATATATATATATATATATATATATATATATATATATATATATATATTGATGTCCTTGGAATTGTGTAATGGGAATTAGATCATGATAAGATCATGATAATGAGACCAATTCGTCTTTAAACATAGACCTTAAATATTCTCGGTCATAAGTTATTCGAGAGGACATCAAGATGACTAGATAGACCAGTGTGCAATATATCTATCCATATGATGGAGGTAATTAGTGTCATAGCCACTTGTGTGGGGATACTAGAGATATAGTGTAGGTGCTCATTGGAAAATGAGTTCACTAAATGATCCGCTTACGGAATACTAGATGGTTAATAATACCTCATCGTCAGATAGTGATTCCGTAGTCCCAATTATATATCTGGTCCTTGGACTTTAGACACCAAGGATGTCTAGTACAAACGATCATTAGGAACAATAGCCAATTTTACAAAGACAATTGGGTGTCAATAAAGGATCTTTCACTCTCGGTATCATGAAAGGAATATCTCGTGTGTTCTCCCTTAAGCAAATCCCTAGCTATGGTCATTTAAATCGTGGTGAATTTGATAAGCGTGAGACTCAGATTAAGAGAGGAGTTCTTTGAGAGAATCTGATTAGAGTGTGACAAGAATGGATTTTGTATGGGCTTGACAATACTATGCTCGGTATATGATCTCTAGGATATTAGATGGATGAGGGATTATAAATACACGATAATTTAGGGCAAACAAGTATAATGGATTAGATCTCCCTATACTATCTCGAGACTATGGCGTAGTGGCCTAGTATGTCCATAGTCAATGAGTTGAGTAAATTATTATGAGGATAATAATTCACTAAGTTAGAGTTCAGAGTTAGAAGGAGTTCTAATAGGTGCAACTCATGACCAACTTTATATTGGGCCTAGAGGGTCACACATATATGGTGGACAACGCGACAAATAGAAGATCGGATATGGGATATCTGATAAGCTCCTATTTTAATAGATCCTCGAGAGTAACCCAATAGAGCTTAAAATGATCATTGGATAAAGATCCAATACCCAATAAGAAGAATCCATTAGGTTTAGTTAAATGAGGCTCTCTATAAATATGAGTTGGGATTAAATAGGTTATATGCTAGACCCCTATAACTGCCAACTTCCTCATCTACTCCCTCATTCTTCCTCCAGCCGACTACCCCTTCTTTAGTGTGAGAGGACAACAAGAGGGACCGATCCCTCCTCGAGTGCTGCTACGTGGTGATACGCAATTGCGAGGTAAGAACATGTTGCGCGAGGAAGTGCATTATTGCTGCATCCATCATGCGGATCACCTTTAAAGACGAGTTTGTGAGAGCCTCTTCATCCTCGAACTAGAATCTATGATCTTATGAGATATACGAGTTCCCCTAGGTGAGAACATCTCATACCCCTTACGTGATTTTTGTCGTTTTGAGTTTTACGCTCCCGATCTTCATATGATAATTTAATAAAATTGTTTTGGGAACCAAATTTTGTTTTTACTTTTTACTACACATGTGATGCTCCCTAGTGTTTCCCAATAGCTTCGACATTTTTCAACTTGAAAGACATTACTTTGTAACAATATATGCCTCCATATTTGATCAAAGAGATTCTTGGTCCTTAGGTGTTATACGAATTTGGGTATATCTCAAGAATGTATCAATAAAAGTTAAGAGTTCATTATTCAAAGTGGCATGACTAGAGGGGTCACCAATGGTGACATTAATTTAACTCTTGATGGGTCCTCTTGATAGTGGAGATGACTACCAAGGTTAGCGAAGGAAATTTCAAAGGCTAGCATAAGAACTTTATGAGGTGCTCTTATCTTACGAGCTCCTTTTAATTATGATAATATTTGGTGTCATACCCATGGTTTCAATGGAATATATAGTATTTTGTTTTGTCACATCTCACCAAAGATTATTTGACTAGACATGACTCCCTTAACAATCGCTTCTCCCTGATCGAGAGGAAGACTTTAGTTTAGATGGCATTCAAGAGAGTACAGTCCTTCATTGGGTGAGGAGCCACCTCCAGAATGCCTGGACCTTCATGGATGTGGTTGCTTCGATCATAGAGGCGATTCGTACCTTAGGTCCGTTTGTCTCTCATCCTTCCTTTTTTCCACATTAGATGCTTTAGTTGCAATATATTGATGTACTTATGGCAGTAGTTGGGAAAAAGTTGCTAGGGGCTTTTTGGCAATTGATCATAAAAGTTAATATAGTTTTAGGTAATTCATGAGTATCTAAACAAGAATTGCATTAACTATCTTTTGAGCTTCACCGATGGATCTAGAAACATAGTCAGCCAATGACTCATCATCCCCTTAGACAAACTACTAGGAGAGTGGTAATGAATCGCTTAGGGCATAGACCACTAATGAAGTGTAGTTCAAATCATTTTACTAGTTAGCCTTAGTAGGATCTTAATGATACTAAGAGGGAGTGAATTAGTACCTATAAAAATTTAACCAATTTATAAATTTCAACCAAGAAAATGAACTATAATATATTATGATAAGCAAGTCAGAGATAGGAGTTATAGTGGTTCAATCTTCCTAACCTGTATTTACAATTAATTTCTCTATTCTTAATATCATCAGTTTTCACTAATAATCTTCCTCTCAACTATCCTTTTATAACATTTTGATTTTTATGGCTCAAGAGAAAACTTTACACTTAATCTTTTATAAGTCAATCTCACTTCCTATAACTTAATAATAGATATTATAAACAAGGTTCAAATAAGGTTCAAATAAGAGAGTTGCAACACTTTGCAAACTCAATAATAGATGTTTCACAACTAAGCTCAAATAAGATATTTGTTGCCCCCGCAAAAAGCCTCAAAAGTGTAGCCAAAATAGTGAAAGTGCCTTAATGTCAGGATATTGGTGACACTACTACAGACTCTAGGTGATACTACCATAAGAATGATGTGGACACATGCTAACGTTTGATATAGGTGGTACTACCATCGACGTTAGGTGGTACCTCCATTGGCCTATGTGATACCACCATCAGCATAGGGATTATTATCATCGACAATGTTGACAAAGCATCGATAATATTGTCAACTGACTTAGTCATACCACTTATTGAGTTGGTAGAACAATCGCCCTTTTGTAGTAGCTTGCCACATGTTTCACTTAATAAAAGCTCAAGTTTGGCCCAAATTTAAGCCCATTGGTTATAATAAGTTATCACAATAAGTGAGCTCTATTCCAACCCAATTAACAATCTAATTTGACTTTGACAAAAAGTTTGGCACATCAACTACCCTTCTAACATGCCATTAAAATTTCTGTCATGTCATCGAACACATCATCTAATCATTTGGAATATCTAATTTCCTAACTTGATGATCTTTCAATATAATGATTGGTTCTATAGCCATCCACACCCTTAATTGAAGTATATCATGTATCACCTAACAAACCATTAATTTTCAAATTTGAAGTATCTCCAAAATGCTGTCATATGCTTTATAGGGTCGACATTGCTAGATAGGGTCGACCTTACTATGCTAGAATTCCCGATGCATGTACTCCAAGTTGATCCATCTCCTAGATATGGGTGTGTGATGTATGGTTCAATTCATTTGTTGATTTCCCTTCTAATTTAAGTAGAACTAATTGGGAGCACCTTAAGATGACTGCTTCTTTTGTGGAAGATGATAGGGTAGTTAAGTCTTAGCACAAGTGTCGATCTAGAGTTCAATGTCATATCTAGGGTTAGCTTGGGTAGGACAATGTTGCGGGTCATCAACGGTTGTTGTGGCTATAGGAAATTTAGGGGAGACATTACATGCGCAAGGGAATAGCAAAACCAAAAAACCCAAATTTCCCAATATGTATTCATTATCGTACGAAGATTTATGCGTGAAATCCGTAAAATCGAAAACTATATATCAGAAAGATAGTTGTGTTTTATCTAGGGAGATCATATATCCTTGAATCCCTATAGATCTGTTGGAAAGGATGAATGAGGTCAAGTGTCCTCCTCTCTAGCGATGATCCACATAGTAGGGCTACGACGACACTCCTCAAATCTCCATATCTATTATCTGAGGAGGAGAAGGGGAGAGGATAATAGAAGGTGCAACCAAGAAGCCCCAACCTATTTTTACCCAATAATCTCTTATTAGCTCTTATTTGATCCCATCTATGGGATCCAATAATTTAAGGGCTTATTGGATATCTAATAAGATAGGGGCTCCAGCGAATATCTCATATCCGAACCTCTACTCGTCGCAATACCTACCATATATGTGTTATCCTCTAGGCCCAATATCGAGCTGGCCATGAGTTATACCTATCAGAATTCCTTCGGGCTCAGTGAATTATTATCTCCATAATAATTCACTCGACTCATCAACTACGGACGTACTAGGCCACTACGTCGTAGTCCCAAAATGATAAGGGGAATCTAATCCTTTGGACTTATCTGTCCTCAATTACCATGTACCTATAGTCCCTCAACCATCTAATATCCCAAAGACCATATACCGGGCATGGTACTATTAGGCCCATATAGTTTCTCCTCGAGTCTCGCTCTAATCGGATTCTCTCGGAGAACTATTTCTCTCAATCCGAATGATCTTGGCCAATGATTTGTCTGAGCAAGAATACACAGGATATTCCTTTTATGATACTGAGATCGGATGATCCTCTATCGACACTCAATAGCCCTCGTAAAGTTGGCTATCACTCCCAATAACCGATTGTACTAGATTTGAAACTTCCAAAGTAATAAGACTGGTATCAAATAGTATAGTACTCATACAAGATATCCTTGGTATCTCAAGTCTAAGGATCATATACACTACTAGGATTACAGAATCATTGTCTGACAATAAGATATCATCAACCATCTAGTATTCCGTGAGTGGATCAATTAGTAAACTCATTCTCCAATGAACACCTGCACTATATCCTTAGTGTCCCCACATAAGCAGCTATGAGACTAGCTGCCTCTATCATATAGATGGGTATACAACACATCAATCTATCTGGTTATCTCAATATCCCTTTCAAAGGTGAATCGGTCTCATTATCATGATTTCATCATGATCCGATTTCCATTGCATAGATCCATGGACAAGCAATATAAAGTGATAAAATGCCAAAATGTAATAAGAAAAAAAAATGTATATCATGTCACACGTGCCATCACTCATGTGATTGGCTTGCAGGGCACCTATGACAAGCAATCTCCAACTTGACCTAAAGCCAATCACTTATGTGTCTAATCTTTATTAGACCCCTATGACACTCAAAGAAAATCTAATACAATAGCTTTGTTAGTGGATCTGTGATGTTATCTTCAGATGGAACTCTTTCTACTGTTACATCTCCTTAGGTCACGATCTCTCTAATAAGCTAGAACTTCATCAGAACACTTCTGATGAGACCTAAGTTACCTCATTTGAGCAATTGCCCCGTAGTTGTCGCAATATAAGGGAATCAGCTCCTCGCTACCCGACACAACTCCCAAATCTATGATAGACATCTTCATCTAAACTCCCTCCTTTGTTGCCTTTGCCGCAACAATGTAAACACATATCCTGAATTAGACTTGCTATCATCGATATCGGACTAGAAGCTCGAGTCTGTGTAGCCCTTAACCTTAAGGCTACTACCTCTATATACTAGTAAGAGATCCATAGTTCTTCTCAAGTACCTAAGGATACACTTTACTGCTTTCCAATACTCTAAGCCTGGATCCGCTTGATACCTGCTCGTGACACTAAGAGCATGCGCTATATCAGGCCTAGTATATAGCATAGCATACATGATAGACACTATCGCTGAAGCATAGGGTATCATATCCATGCCTACCCTTTCTTCAGGAGTTTTTGGGGATATACTCCTAGAAAGTGATATCTCATGTCTTATCGCTATGAGACATCTCTTGAAATTTTTCATGCTAAACCTTTTGACAATGGTATCTGTGTACCTAAACTAGGACAAGCTAAGCATCCTCTTAGATATATCTCTATAGATCCAAATCCCCAATATGTAGGATGCTTCCCCTAAGTCTTTCATGGAGAAGTGTCTAGATAGCTAAGCCTTTACTATGGAGAGCATTCCTATATCATTCCCAATTATTAGGATGTCATTCACATATAATACCAAGAAAGTGATAGCGCTCTCATTTACCTTCCTATACACATAAGGCTCATCTTCGTTCTTAACGAAGTTATAAGATCTTATCGTCTCATCAAATCTCATGTTCTAACTTCGAGAAACTTTCTTTAGTCCATAGATGGACCTAAGCAACCTGCATACTTTCTCTGGACTATTCTTGGATACCAATCCCTCATGTTGTATCATATACACCTTCTCCTCAAGGTTGTCATTGAGGAATGTGGTTTTCACATCCATCTATCAAATCTCATAATCATAGTGTGCTGCAATAGCCAATAGAATTCGGATGGATTTTAGCATGACTATAGGTGAGAAGGTTTCATCATAGTCAACACCTTGCCTTTGACGATACCCCTTAGCCACTAACCTTACTTTAGAGGTCTCTACCTTTCCATCTACTCTATTCTTCTTCTTGAAAATACACTTACAACCAATGGGTACAATACCCTCGGATGCATCAACTGTGTTCCAAACCTTATTGGAGTACATGGAATCTATCTCAAAATTTATAGCTTCATGCTACTTCCTAGAGTCTATACTCATATAGCCTCCTTGTAGGTATGAGGATCAATATCCTCAACATCCTTTCCTCTAATATGTCCCACATATCTCTCAAGAGGATGAGATACTCTACCGAACCTATGTAAAGTTGGAACTTATATGCTAGATACTTGAATAAACTCAGGTTGTGGAATGGTGCTTGAGCTAGGTTCTCCAATCTCGCTCAACTCTATCACGCTCCCAGTATCTCTATCAAGAATGTGTTCATTCTCAAGGAATAATACTCTCTTGGCTACAAAGACCTTTTGGTCCTCGAGGTGATAGAAACAGTTTCCTTGGGGTATCCCATGAATATGCACCGTTCCGTCCTAGATTCTAATTTATCGGGGTTGTGTCTTTTGACATGGGTCGGGCAGCCCCAAATCTTAACAACCTTAAGATTGAGCTTCTTCCCTTTCCATATCTCATATAGAGTAGACACCACCGACTTAGTTGGAATTCTGTTTAGAAGGTTAGCTACAGTCTCTAGGGTGTATCCCTAGAATGAGACGGGAAAGACGATTAAACTCATCATGGACCGTACCTTGTCTAACATTGTATGATTCCTCCTTTTAGATACACCATTAAGTTGGGGTGTATAAGGAGGTGTTTGTTGAATCTCAGATTTTGATGATAAAATCAATTGATGAGTTTGTGATCTAATCTGCGTTTTGAGTGACATAGGACTAGCTTCGATCAAGGAGAGGCAAATTGATTAAAGCATGAGGAATCAAACATTGGGCCGGAGTGAAAATGTTAGAAGATTGGACGTCGAGCCGGAGGATCGGTCGATGTGTCGGCAGAAAGCTTCGTGCTGTGAATTCAGGCATTGGGTCGAAGGATCGGACATTGTGCTAAGGAGATCGGAAGTTACGAGAGTTAACATGCCGATTGGGTAATACGCCGAAGGAGATGATGATGCATCGAAGGATTGGATGAGCGTTGGATGGACTAATGACATGTCGGACAAAGGATTCATGCTTTGTAATTATTTATCTAAGATTGAAATAGTTTAGGGGGCTAATTGAGTTAGCTTTTGGTATAATCATGCTAACTCAATTAGGGGCCAATTAGGCCTTAATTGGGATTGATTTGGGCTCAATGGGAGGCCCATTCAATGACCCAAAAGTTGGGTCAGGCAGTGACACCGCCAAAACAAGCGGTGGAACTGCTTGTGAGTTGGAAAACTAAAAAAACCCAATCTCCGAGGCTGTTAGGCGATGGTACCATCCAATGATAGTGTGTTAGGTGGTGGTACTGTTAGATTGGGCGATGGTACTGCTCGTACCCGAAAGACCTGAAAATTTAAATTTTTGGCTCTATTTTTGAAACCATTTAAGGCCTATAAATACTCCACTTGGATAGTAAGAAAGTTAAGCAAAACTCTATGATTCTAAAATTGTAAATCTTATTAAAAAGTTGAGTTTCCTCCTCCTAAAGTTTAGAGAGAGTTCTAAGGGAGGTGTATGAGGGATACCTTGTAAAAGAGGGTTGTAAAAGGTTATCTCCTAAACTTAGGAAAATGAGGAGGGGTGTAAAAGAGTAGTTAATCTTCGTCCATTGAAAAAAGGTCGTTAGTGGATGCCGGTAGCCTTGATAGAAGAGGAATCGAGAGTGGATGTAGGTCACGATGACCAAACCACTATAAAAATCTGGTTTGCATTTCCTTCATGCTATTTCCTTATATTGCAAACTAAATTCTTACATTCACTACGCTTATGTACACTTTCAAGTTAAACTCTTTTCCAATATGTTTTCATTGAATGAGATTTTCTAAATCGACGTGATTTTATCACTATACTAATTCACCACCCCCTCTTAGTGCCACTTTTGATCCTAACAATATCCACTAGGAATCCCATAGTCCTTGAGGATGGGTGAACTTTGTACTCAAGTACTCACCTCCTCGATCTGATCGCAAAGTCTTGATACTCTTTTCAGTCTGATTCTCCACTTCATTCTTATACTCCTTGAATTTCATCAAGTACATATGTCCAAACCTTGAGAAATCATTAGTAAAAGTAATGAAGTAGTAGTAACCACTTATGACATGAGTTGACATGGGACTACATACATCACTATGTATGAGTTACAGCAACTCATTGGCTCTCTCTTTAGTTCCACTAAATAGAGAGTTGGTCATCTTTCAACAAAGGCAATGCTAGCAAGTTGCATATAACTTATAGTTGAATGAATCTAAGTATTCATCCTATAACAACTTTTGAATCCTTCCCTCATGGATATGACCTAGCCTACAATGCCATAAGTATGCATTGTTCACCTCATCTTGTTTCCTCTTAGACTCACTTACATTCATGATATGTTGAGTAGTATCTAGCATAAATAAAACATTATGCAATGTCCCTCTAGTGATGATTTTATCATCTAATAATATTGAACAACTATTATTTTTAAAAACTAATTTATAGCCATTGACTGTCAAATATGAAATGAAAATAATATTTTTGATAATAGAAGGAACAAAATAGCATTCATCCAATGTAATAATAGCTCCACCAGGCAAATATAAAGTGACCTTGTTGACAGTAATAGCAGCAACTCTTGCTCCATTACCCATCTTGAGGTCCATCTCTTCTCTTGTCAATCTCCTAGGTCCTTCCAGAACCTATAACAAATTGTAGATGTGATAAGCACTACTAGTATCCAATACCCATATGTTATCATAAGATTTTGACAAATGGAGACTGATCATGAATATCCTTGAAGCTTCTCCAAGCTTCTATTTTACACTCTCTATAAGGTACTTTTTCTAATTCCTCTTCCACTACTCATCTTTGCCATAGTGGAAGCACTAGTCTTCGTCCTTTGTTAGGTCTTTCTTAGCAACCTTTGTTTTACCGGATCTACCCTTACCCTTGTCATTCTTAAGGGACATTTCTACCTTTCTTTTCTTTCTAGTCTCACCAACATAAAGAACTGGCTTCTCTTTCTTGATGGTGCTCTCTACCTCCCTCAACATATTGAGGAGCTTAGGGAGAGTCATCTCAAGCTTGTTTATATTAAAATTCATTATGAACTGAGAAAATAAATCTGATAAGGACTAAAATACAAGGTCTACACACAAGTCATCCTCTAGGATAATTCCTAGACTTATGAGTTTCTCTATCCACTCAATCAACTTTAGGATATGATTCTGAACTAGTGTCCCCTCGATCATCCTAGCACGGAAGAGACTTAGATATCTTATATCGTTAAGTCCTTCCTTAATCCTCAAACAATTTGTGGAGATGCAAGAGAATGGATCTGGTATCCATGTTTTCATGCTGTCTCTATAACTCAGGAGTCATAGAACCCAACATGTAATGCTAAGTAAAAGTGGAATCGTCTATGTACTTCACGTAGCGAGCAATCACATCCTCGCTTGCCCCTTTCTTGGGCATAGGCATCACTATATTAAGGACATATGTGATTTTCTCCGCCGTGAGAACGATTCTTAGGTTGCAAAGTCAATTGGAGTAATTTGGATCGGTGAGGCAGTTGATATCAAGTATGTCATGTAAAGGATTTGAATGCGACATATTTCTAAAAGTAAAGATGTAGCAGAAATAAATAACATGCGGATTTTACAGAAAAATAAACAAATAAAGATAAGGATTTCTATCTTAATCTTTTCTCACTATTTTCTCATGAATCACACAACTCCCTCTAGTATGTGAATTGGAGACTCCCGACAAATCTCTAGTGGAGATCAAGATCCAATCGGTGTCTTAATTTAACCTCGAGTGACTCGACCATTATGCTAGGCCCGTAAAGGTAGGCAACTCTTGCCAATCACAACTCCTTGTGATTCCTGTCCAATTTAGCCTCCGAACCACCATGACCTCGAGTGACTCGACCAACCATGGTGTTCGGTTAAGTCATCACCATCTTTACAAGATGAGTTTAATTTGATAATATGCCATTGAGTGACTCGACCAAGCATACTATGTCCTCATATCACTGGTGACATCTCTATGTCATAGGTAAGATAACGAATTGAGAAATAGGCGAGCCTCGAGTGACTCAACCAGCTCAACCAACGTCAGGAATTGGTCCCTACCTATAACGATGGAAGTGTTAGGAACGAGTCGGCACTAAGAGGGGGGGTGAATTAGTGCAGCGGTAAAATTACGTCGGTTCTTAAAATTCTTTCATTTTGTACGATTAAACTCAATTAGTAAAGATGCTTAGATTAACTTAAAAGCATATGCGAGCGTAGGCATAGTAAAAGCACAGTAAGGAGGAGAGGCAGTTTGCTATAAAAGTAAATTGCTCAAAGTAAATGCAAACCGAGTTTATAGTGGTTCGGTCATCATGACCTATATTCACTCTCGATTCCTCCTCCATTGAGGCCACCGGCATCCACTATCGATCTTCCTTCAATAGGCAAAGACCAGCCACCTTTTACAACTCTTTCTCCTTTACCAGGTTTAGGAGATAACCCTTACACCCCCACTCAATCCTCTCTCAAATTATACTAACACTTAAATCTTTTAAGAGGAGTTCACACAAGATTACAGCAGCATTTCTTTTCTTTTACACTCTTTCTCTTTTTACCAAGTTTAGGAGATAACCCTTACACTCCCACTCAATCCTCTCTCAAACTATACTAACACTTAAATCTTTTGAGAGGAGTTCACACAAGATTATAACAGCATTTCTTTTCTTTTACACTCTTAACACTTGTGTATATTAACCATGGATGAGAGGGGTATTTATAGACTTCAAGTGGATTCAAACTTGGAGCCTAAAAATATCTCATCCCAAGTCTCTTGGGTACGGGCGGTACCACCGCTTGTGCTAGTTTGACATTGGGTGACACCACCTCCTGACAAGGGTGGTACCATTGCTTGACACCCTACCACTGGGCAGTACCACCACCTGTTAGTCTCTCGAAGATTGTGTTTGGACAGTACCACCACCTAACATAGTCTTAGAGACTGTGCCACGATGGTGCCACCTCTTGGGTCACTGTTTAGGCCTTTTCATTGGGCTCAACACAGTTCATACATGGGCCCAACTGGCCTCTAATTGGATTGGCCTAATTTTAATCATAATTATGTGCTAACTATGAATTCTAAGGCATACACTAAGCTAAATAAGTCTGATGAGTCAAGGTTTCTTCCGGTGATCTTCCGGCGAACTTTCGAGGATCTCTCGGCAATGTTCCAATGGACTCCTGGCAAGCTCCTGGACTTCACAATGATCTTCTTGGCGAGTTTCGATGAGCTTCTTTGGCAAGCTCCTGGACTTCTCGGTTGGTTCCGGTAGAACTTTCGACGAACGTTTGGACTTCCGACGATCTCTCGAACTCCCAATGAAATCACGTTCTTGACTCCGGAACTTCATTTTGCTTTATGCCTTACTATCGTAGTTAATCCTACACACATAAAACACACTTTGATCTAGACAATTATTACTAAGCATGAATCCTGTTGTTCGACATGTTATTGGTCCATCGACGCTTCGTCCGATTCTTCAACGCATCGTCCTCTCTTAAGGCCTATTGCCCAATTGGCCAATTGACCACCGCAACTCTGAGATCATTAGTGCAATATCTGCTCTTCTTAGTCTGATGCTCGAAACTATGGCCCGAAGCCTTCTGTTGATACGTCGACCGATCCTCCGGCTCGATGTCCAAACTTCTGACATGTTCCACTGGCCCAATATGATTCTTCCTGCTTTAATTGTCTCATCCTGATCGAAGCATCCTGCATCACTCAAAACGCAGATCAAATCATAAATACTTATCAATTGGTTTCATCATCAAAATCCGAGATTCAACAATCTCCCCCTATTTGATGGTGACAACCAATTGATTACGGAGTTTAAACAAACTCCCCCTATCAATATGACATATTGATAGAACTCTTGGATTCAAAAATCCAAGCAACATATTTTCATAAACTTATGCATAACATCATACTTCTCCCCCTTTGTCATCAACAAAAAGGGGAAGTGCAACTATCAAGTTTTTAGACATACAAGTTCAAATCATTGCATAATAAACATAATTTCCAATTTTATAATTATGCAAACTAGCAATTTTGTTTATCACCTTACAACATGCATAATTAACAAATCATCATTAATTTTAAAGATATGCAATATTGTAAATTTTGCAAGTTTACATTTTTTCTTCTTAAGATAGGCAAGCTAGCAATTTTTGGTGATGTTCAAGATAGCATGTTCTTTCTTCTCTTTTGAGAAGTGCGATTTTTTGCTTCCTTTACAAAGCATAAGCTAGCAATATTTGAGATGTTCAAGAAAGCAACTTTTGCTTCTTGAAATAAGCAAGTTAGCAATCTTTGCTTCTCTTTTGAGATGTGCACACTACCAGTTCTTTCTCCCTCTTTATCATTGGCAAAAAGAGGGGAATAATAATACAATGGTGCAATTCATCAACTTTCAAATTATGACAAAGATAAAGTGTCATTTTTATTTCAAAATGCCATAATTGAGATAAACCTTGAATTCAAATTGAATTCAAGTCAAAGCAATTTTAATCATGATTCTCATATATGATATGCAATAGATCAAATACATCATCATAATAAAATCATAAGTATTGCATGCATCATTTCAAATCATAAATATTTCATATCATGATGGTACCAATTTTGTCAAATTATATCCTACTATGCATGATCAAAACTTCTCCCCATTTTATCATTGTAAACAAGAAAGAAGAAGGGAAGAACATAATGGTATAAAATATTTCATTCATTTCAAGGCATACAAGCCATAAATATAAAGAAATCGTGTAATGAAAGATAATACCACTTGAATACCAAAAGACATTATTCATATAGTAAATCTCTTCTTTAAATAAAATACCAAGAATAAAAATCGTAGGAGTACAAAGAAGATATCTTGATTAAAAAAAAATCTCAAGTAATAAATCCAAGAACTCACAAGAAAAATCATGATTCATTTAGAAAATCTCCTCTTAAGAAAATACCAAGTAGAATCGTAGGAGAACGATTAATGAAAAATCATGATTCATAATAAATCTTAATATGTAAATATCAAGGAATCAAGATCATGATTTGGATAAAAAAATATTCAAATTCAAATCATCAAAATCACTTTCATAGTTCAAGAGATTTAAAATAATATAAATAGATTTATCAATCTCTTATTCAAAACTCGATAAGATAGAGAAAAATAAATTTCGAGAAAAATGTTTTCCTCTTAATAGTTGTTTCAATTCATGTGATTTATTTGAGCATGCCTTTGTCATTTATACTAAACACAAATATACATCATGTTTAAAATTGAAAGAGCAAATCTCATCATAGAAATCATCAAGATCAATAAACCATAAATTACCCAAAAATTATTATGCATAATTTTGAAATATAAACTTATTAAGCATGATCATTATATATCATTACTTTGGGCATGATATCAAAACATGGTTCAAGTTTTTTTTTTAAGGTACAACATGCACAATTTCACATTAAGCATGATATCAAACCTCTTACCATTTTCATTAAGATTAATCTTTAAATTTACATTTTGTTGTATTTTCATAAAACATGTAATTTATTATTTTTAAAATTAGCTAGAAAAAGAAAAGCATGATCCCCTTTTTTTTTATTTTTTGCATTTTATATATAAATTTAAAAACAACATATGAAATGCATCATGTAATTTCAAAATAAATTAAGGGGGTTTTGATTACCTCGTCGTCGAAAGCCGTTAAGGTGTAGTTTGCCATCTCGCCTTTGTTGATTTTCTCCTCGTCTTCGAATGAGCTCGATTTGTCCCAAAGTGCTTCCTTCTTCTTTGGCAACTTCTTTTTAAGTTCATTTTTATTTTTTAATTCTTGTTTAATGAACCTTTTTAGTTT
>LVTN01000082.1:432201-463554 GCA_001649415.1 Musa itinerans | reverse complement strand
TAAAGATCTGTAAGGAAACAGGGATATACGATCTCCCTAGGTAACACAATCTACTCTATACGTAGTTTTAAGTTTCGTGGATTTTGCGCACCAATCTTCGCACGATGATGAACATCTCTTTGGGAATAGGGGATTTTATTTTCTTGTTCTTCCATTATGCATGTGATGTCACCCCCAAGATTTTCCAACAAAAGGAGGTCAAGCGCCCTCCTCTCTAGTAGTGATCCATAAAATAGGGCTACGACGACACTCTTCAAATCTCTATGCCTACTATCTGAAGAGAAGAAGGGGAGAGGAGGATGGGAGGTAGCAACCAAGAAGCCCCAACCTATGCACCTTTAGTTCCCTTCTATTTATAGAGGTCCCTAGTTAACCCTAATGGATCCTGCCATATTGGGTACTAGATCTCCATCCAATTACCCAAGCCTCTTAGATTAGTAGGTCTTTACCCAATAATTTCTTGTTAGCTCTTATTGGATCTCATCCAAGGGATCCAATAATTCAGGGGCTTATTGGATATCCAGTAAGATAGGCGCTCCAATGCATATCTCATATCTGAACATCTACTCATCGTAACACCTACCATATGTGTGTGACCCTCTAGGCTCATTTTCGAGCTGGTCGTGAGTCATACCTGTCAGAACTCCTTCTGACAATAATTCACTCAATTCATCGACTGCGGACATACTAGGCCAATACACCGCAATCCCCAAATGATATAGGAGAATCCAATCCTTTGGACTTATCTATCCTTAGTTACCATGTACCTATAGTTCCTCAACCGTCTAATATCTCAAAGACTATAAACCGAGCATGGTGCTACTAGGCCCATATGGTTTCTCCTCAAGTTTCGCTCTAAACGAATTTTCTTGGAGAACTCTTTCTCTCTCAATCCGAATGACCTTGGCTAAGGATTTGTTTGAGTAAAAATATACAGGATATTTCTCTCATGATACCGAGAGCAAATGATTATCTATTAATACTCAATAGCCCTCGTAAGGTTGGTTGTCACTCCCAATAACCGGTTGTACTAGATTTGGAACTTCCAAACCTATAAGCGCAGTATCAAAGAGTGGAGTACTCATACAGGACATCCTCGGTGTCTCAAGTCTAAGGAGTAGATATACTATTGGGACTACGGAATCGTTGTCTAACAATAAGGCATCATCAACCATCTAATATTTCATGATCGGAGCAATCAGTGAACTTATTCTCCAATGAGCACATATACTATATCCTTAGTGTCCCCACATGAGCAGCTATGAGATTAGTTACCTCCATCATATGGACGGGTATACAGCACCCTAGTCTGTCCGGTTATCTCGATGTCCCTTTCGAGTAACGTATGACAAGAATTATTTAGAGTTTGTGTTTAAAGGTGAATTGGTCTCATTATCGTGATCTCATCATGATCCGATTCCCATTGCACAGATCTATGGACATCACAATATATATATATATACATATATATATATACATATATATATATATATGAAACAAGCGATATAAAGTGATAAAATATCAAAATATAATAAGCAAAAAGAATGCATATCATGTCACATATGTCATCACTCACATAATTAGCTTGCAGGGCACCTATGACTAGTAGTGGCCTTTAATTATTAACATATGAAAGTTACACCGGAAAAAGGGGACATTAATTGTATTATTCTTGTAATAACTTAAATTTATTGGGTTAGACCAAGGAAAGCTTCCATCAATATCATCATGTCTGGTGGATTTTCAATTGATAAAGATAGATCATTGAAGATATTATGAGTGTGATTTGGGTCGACCCTAAAGCAATAATGGGCGAGAAAGAGGGTTGTACCTATCCTAGATTGGTGAGGGCAATGAACATATTATGTGGTGTTTTTTCTTCGAAATGCTCTCGAGTCCTCTCAGGAGGATGATTGACTTACAACACGTTGGACCGTCCTAGCACTAAAATATTATCTCTAGAGTTGATTGTTTAGTGAGATATTAAAAATGACTTGATCTGGTTTGTGCCCAAAGTATATTTGGGTCAATTAGGTTGAATCTCATATTTTGATGATAAAATTAATTGATAAATTTGAAAAAATTAAATCTATAATAAGCTAAGCGATATAGGTATACTTTGACTAAAGATGCAAATCGTCCAAGATCATATGTTGTGCTGGAGTATCAAAAGTTGTGTTGAAGAATCAAACATTATAATAGAGGATTAATTTTAATTCGAATAATTGGACATTATGTTGAGGATTGTATGTTATACTAGAGGAGAATAAATAGATGTGTCGGAGAATAAGATAATATTACATATGATCAAACGATATGTCAAAAGAATGGATAATATGGCAAAAGAATGATGACTTACTGGAAGATAACAATATGCTGGAAGAGCAGTAATGTCTCAGTCAAGTCATCGATACTTTGGTTGGGTTCTTGGAGTCTTAGTTGAGTCATCAGTCATATACACACATTTAATTAAGTTATAACTAAGTTGTTATTTGGGCTCTAAATGAGTCTTTATGAGGCTAAGTTGCTTTGGTTATTTTGGGTCCTTAATAGGCTTGGTAGCCCAATCCAAGTGATGGTACTACTCAACGCTCCTAACATATCACGAATGGCCCAATGATTCAATGGTTCAGTCGTGGCACAGCGACGTTCGATAGTAGTATCAATATCCACACTTTACTTGCCTTCAGCCCTAGGTGTGCAAGGGCAATGCAACCTTGAAGAGGTGTTAATACTAATTGTGAAGGACCTTTGCAAGCTTGAGCATATCCCTTTCGTAATGCTTCAAATAGTGGACTTATCTAAGATTGTCACAGGCGACCCCTTCAGCCATGGTAGAAACTTGTGGCTTCTAAAGGATGACAAGAAAGCTTGTTGCTACCTTTGAGGAGTCTTGGTCCTCAAGCTGGCCAAGGTAGTCTACACCTTGCTCTTGAAGGTGATGATCACTAAGGCGACCAAATATGTGGTTATTTTACATTTCTCCATTGTCAATTTCTTTAGTTGCCTTCTCAGGCACCTTCAATGTTTATTAAAGATATGTTGTTCTTGAAACAAATTCGAGCTAATCCTTCTTTCTTGAGAAGATACTTGTAAATCAGTGTGTAATAGATGAATTTAAAGCTAACAGTAAAACTTCCTAAGATTAGAGATATGACAAGTCCACTGAAGTATCAATCCTCTAGGTGCCCCGAGGTAATATGTCTTGAGTTGAACCTCTTCTGACACCACTGATATGATACTTCTCAATTTGGTGTCATCTTACCTTAAGAGCGAAAGGCTTCCTAATGTCAGTCTTTTTTATTGTATAGTTTTGATTATGTCATATCAGACCTTATAGTTTCCATTCACTTCGTTTAGATTTTTTATGATCAGCTCTTGAGCCAACCGAAGTCGAAGGACCAATGCATCATACTTTGCCTCATTTGTTTGTCATTTTGAAGCTAAAGTGGAGGGCACTATGATAAATCATCTTGCTAGATCCTTGTAAGATGAGAACTGGTCCACCTCGAAGATAATAATCAAACCATTGTACATAAAGCCCACTCTCGATCTATATTTTAGTCCTTGGGGAGTAACTAGGTGAGTTTCAAGATGAAATCAATAAATGCTTAGGCCTTGATTATGCCTTGGTTATAGTGGATGTCAAATTCTTCGAGCTCAATCAACAAATTCAATAATCTGCCCTAAGTGTTGAGCTTCAAAAGAATTTGCCAAAGAAGTTGGTTGGTCATCATATGTACGATGTGCACATGGTCGAAGTTTTCGAGCTACTAATATTAGTGCATATGCCAACTTCTCAATGTTAGGATACCATAGCTTGACCTCACTTAGTCTATAGCTGATGTAATAGACCAACTTTTGAATATCTTCTACTTCTCAAATTAAGACTAACTAACCAACTATAGACAAGGTTGCATCCAAATAAAGAAAAAGTTCATTTGATAGATTAGGAGAGGTGAGTGATGGTGAAGCAACCAAGTAGTTTTTCATATTACTCGATCCATTTGTGCAATCTCAATTGGAAAATTAGAGCGTATGATGTGGCATAGAGGCTCATTGTGCCTAAAACAATGCCACATGCTTTATAGAATTGGTGGTCATGAATGTCTCTAGGTTTACTAGGTGGAACTCTCGGGTTTAACTTTTTTTGGATTTTTTAGATGAAAAGGGATTGGTCATGTGAGTCGATTTCATCACCCTTGTTATTGAGCTAAGATTTCCAAAATATGCCCTCTAGTTAGGGTTGGGGGCACAACATAGGGTTCAATTCATTCATTCATTATTGATGTGAGAGAAAACTTACCCCATGACTAATCGAAACCTCCTTTTAGTGATAAAATATTATTTATAAAGTAGTTGTTTAGTGAGATAAAAACATCTCGTACTAGTTGGAGCTTGAAGTGGAAGTAGGTCAACCAAATTTGATGTGCCAAGATGTCAAGTTGGAGCCAAATTGTCGAGAGGGTTATTGAGGTGTTAAGGTGACACTCTCCATCTATCAAGTTTCTCGAACTCCCTAGGTGCCTATAATAGAAGAATGATGTCAGATTTTTTGACTTGGTCAATGTTAGTAGAGTTTTAAGGTGAAGTGACCAAAGAGTCCAGAAAAATAGGAGAGAGAGAAATATATTATTTATAGCTAAGGCTTCTTGTAGTTAAGGAAATATTGTTTGAATCGAAGATATTTCATGAAATAATTTTTTATTTAGATGGATGTTGACATGGCAGATTTGAAGTAACAAATGTTGTTATTTTTTGTCACATAGGAGTCCACATGTCAATTGTAAAAGGATGATCTATAATATTGTTATCGACATAATAAATTATAAAAGGATGATTTTACGCTTGATAATGAGAAGGGTTAGGATATATGTAGAGAATAATATAGTTTTGATGTCAGTGTCATTAGAAAATAATCAGCCCTTTAGTTCCAATAGTTTTGACTAGAGAATTGAAATCTTTTTGCATAAAATTGACTATAACTAATATGCATTCCTGTGAGAGAGAGAGAGAGAGAGAGAGAGAGAGAGAGAGAGAGCTGTTGGGTGTCCTGAAAGAAAACAAAAAAACCTACTACTGCTTAGAAAAGTAAAATAAAGATTGCAAAATTGAAAAGGATAACATTCGTATAATTTAAATTTAACGGACACAAATCCAGAAAAGAAGAGGCTTTTATCTTAAATAGATAACTTTGCAGAGAAGAGACTTTTATCTTAAATAGAAAAAGAAGAATCACAATAACCATCACATTTGTCGCTTCCCTGACTTCCCATCTTTTCTCCCACCGTTCTTCATCTAAACAAGACCATGCAACTTCCCAAGGTAATCAATCCCCTCCACATAAAAATTCACCTCCTTTCCAAAATTTAAAATTATTTTAAATCAAAATTTTACTTTATTTAATCTAATTCATTTCTTAGTTTGTGATTTAAATTAAGGAAATGGTTGATTCTATGACTCTACTTCCATTTTCGGGATGAATGGTTTAAGAAAGATTTTAAATTACTTATTAAATAATCTAAAAATAATTTTTTATTTATTATCTTTAGAGAGCCTTCCCTCTCCTATTTAAAGACACCAACTCTCTTATGTTCTTCATCGATTGTGTGGTAGTTGAAGGGAACGAAGAAAGGATCGTCTCATTGAGGAGAAGTACGTCTTGTGCCTTTCTTTCATTTGAATTTTTTTAATTTTTTAAAATTTAGATGCATGAATTTTATTATCTTCTTTGTTTGTTTAAGTATTGAACCATGATTAATAATCAATATTTATAAAATTTTGTTATCCATGTTTATTTAAATTGATTTAATTAATTTGTCATGTTGATTATTATAAGTAATAAAGTCCATCACCTTGTAATTTCTTTTTCTTAAAAAAAATATTACATTAAATGACATACATGGACTGGAACATAAGACTTATTCACTTGCAAGATAATGCACTAATCAATTGAATGTTTCGACAATGCCCATGCAATTTTAATCAAGTTATCTTTAAGTTGAATTAATAATTTTGTAGCATCTTGAATGCTAAAAATTTGATACTTTGATGTTGATTAAAGAGTATTATATGTTCATTAAATTTATTTGCTTACTGTTGTTGACTCAATCATAATTTCATGTTATATTAAATTAGATTATTTATTACATGTATTAATTAGTTATTTATTAAATTATGTTAAGAAAAATGATGAAAATTGAATCAATGGGAATTGATTGAATTGGTGTCTAACTTAAGTTAGGTCACTGGCTAGACCTAGTCTGATCTAGCTTGATCAGTGCTTCGGCCCAGACCGATTAGTACATGTCGGACCTTAGATTCTCGCTTCGATGGCCCAACGATCCAGCTCGGCGATTCGATTCTAGCCTTCGACTCAACATAATAATGTGACCTGTCTCAATCGACTTGCACATCTTGCACACGTGATGAATAAGATTTGACTCACGAGGATTTTGTTTCCTGTAATCTCTATCCGGAGGAATGTGCGAGATAGAGAGTACCCCATGGGGTATTGATGGATATATTCTCACTTGGTATCGGGTTGTGAGGCACTCTTATTAGGTTTTGTCCTTTGTCCCAGAAATCTATGACACATGTATTCATCTTGGACCAGAGATGTCACCGTTCTTCGTGGATATTGTACAAGAAATATAGCTTAATTTGTCCATTGAATTCCTGCTGAATTGAGATGATCCCAAAATAGTAGTTACATGCCTTGGTTCTTCCTCTTTATTCTAATGCCTACTACTGCATGGCTTTCTTGTGATCGTTCAGACTCGCGAAGTGCGGTACAGCAAGGCAGTAATGAGTGATGGAAGAACCTCGGGTTGCTAGATATTGGTGCCACATGTGCTCGAGAACGGTGAATCCGATCATGGAAGAGGAAATCAAATGCGCAATATGTGATGGTGGGTTTGTAGAAGAGATGAGTGGGGAAGGAGTAGACACAGCCACAGACCCAGAATCCAATACGTACCTCTCTCTTTGGGTTTCATTTTTTACTGAAATGCTCGACAGCGACGATGACGAAGAAGAAGAAGAAGGCGTCATGCTCGGGAGGCGGCGGAGGATGTCAGCCATCAGCAGGTTGCTCGAGGACGTCCTAGATGATGCTGAGAACGAGCGGGAGCCCATCATTTTCATCGACAATGCCATACTTGTTCTGGGATCTCCGGATACTAACCGGTCACAAGGACAAAGCTCAGTTGATGGCGGCACCGGCGTTCCCTTGCGGGACTTTCTAGGACTTGCCCTGGACATTGTGTTGCAGCGTCCGGAAGAGACCGATCCAAATCGTCATGGAACTCCACCAGCACAGAAAGCAGCAGTGGAGGCGATGCCCACGGTGAAGATCGAGGAGAGTTTGAGTTGTTTGGTCTGCCTGGAAGACTTCGAGATCAGCGCAGAGGCCCGGGAGATGCCCTGCAAGCATAAATTCCACGCTGGGTGCATACTCCCATGGCTCGAGCTCCATAGTTCGTGCCCGATCTGCAGGTTTCAGATGCCTACAGAGGAATCAACGAGCTCGAGTGCAGGCGACAATGGCGACGGGGTGGGGGTTCATGATGGGAGTGGCAATGACAGTGGTGGAGGTGACGAGAGAGGATCCCGGTTACCTGCCACTGGGCCTTTCAGTGGATTGTTGTCTCTACTGCGGTCTCACCGTAGCGGAGACTCTTCTTCGTCACAGCCATCATCCTCCTCCACCGGAAGTAACTCTTAGCGCCATGCAAACTGGAAGTGTTTGATTTAGTACTTTCCTACTGACAAAGTATATGCAAGTGTTGTAAATTATATGCAAGAATGACTTCTTTCCTTTCTGCTTTGGATTTATCAAGTCTTTGCTCATTGTAAAGAATATATAACTGCACAATATTATGTTCACCACTGAAACATGTCAACCTTTAGATCTCATATTTTATTGGAAATTTATGATATATACTTACCTTCAATCTCATGCCCAATGCTTGAGTTGAATTGTTTCACCCAAATGCTTTTAACTCTCATAAAACCATAGTAGGCAATGAAGCATTTTTATTACAAAATATTACATATGTTGAGGTTTGTAAGTAGTTTTAGATTTTTAGAGTTAGTATGGATGAGGAATCTTAATACAAATAGGACTCCTTGTGAAGGATAGAAACATGAAAATTAGGATTTGATTATTTTATAAATATCCTATGTTTCTTTGGGTTTTGATGGAAAGCAAGATGTGAGAAAATATTTCAAGTGCTTCTAAGAAATTCTCCAATGGATCTAGAGAAGGTAAAAGAAATTCATTAGAATTACATGAGAAGATATACAAATGGATTTATACTTAAGTTGAGGTTAACTCAACAATGCAATCAATCTTAAATGATGAATAATTTATTTTTTTTTCTATGAGTGTTGAACCACATAAATTTCACATCGACTTTTCAATATATTCTTTGTTTGTTAATATTTGAGATTTCTATTTTTGTTTATAAATCTTCTTTCCCTTTAACAAAGTGGTATCAAAACTCAAAAGATCTAGTGATCAAATATTTAACAAAGATAAGTGACAAAGATTGCAGTAAAATATATTCTCTATATGTGAGACATAGAGTGAAAAAAAAGTACTCATCAAATGAGATATTTTTACAAGTATTTTTGGATTTCTGAAACTAGTATTCTTTGAGGATAGGAAATTATAGTATACAAAGAACTACTCGTAAAGGAAAGAGCCACTAGAAATAAGGATTTAGTTATTCTTATAAATATATTATGTATTTTTAGCTCTTAGGGGAGGAGTAAGATTTGAGAAAATAATTTAAGTATTCATGGTTTCTTTACCGTGGATCTAAAGAGGATGAGAGAAAAGATTAATAAAATTTTTCATGAATTATGTGAGAAGGTATATAAGAGGATTTATGTTTAAATTAGGATTTCTCTCTGATATATTTTTTTAATTTATTCATGTCTTCTTTCTCCAATAAAATGAAATCATGCTAATTTTTTTTATAACATAGGTAATTGTCCATCACATATAATCAATATAATATTAAGGAGTTGAAACTCTACCACCTTTAACAACGTCTAGATAACTTTCTAGTGTTTCTAAGTTTTCTGGGATTGCGACTCATCAGATGTAAATTGTATGTAAGAATAACAGTCATTTGCAAAATGGAGTCCATTTGACTCTCCATCAAAACAAAAAGTAGCACCATCTTATGTGAGCTAGCTTAAATTAGTTTAAGAAGCTGAGAAAAAGTTATATTTAGCATAAATGAACCTGTAAGCGAGTAACAAAGTCTTGGGTTATTGAGTCATTGATGGAACCACTGGGTTAACCAGTTGGACTACATATTTAACTGAAATACTTTAAATATATAAATAATTCAAACTTTTATAAAAATAAAAGTCTAATATATAAAAATATAAAAAATAAACAATCTTAGACAAATGAAAACAAAACTTAAGTCATATAAAATAAAATAAAATTGATAATATCAACCAACAATATAATCATTAACTTTCATCTAGATTAATAGCATGTGACAATATTTAAAAGGCAATTAATTAATCCAACCCAAAATAAATTATTTGATGATATAGAAATATAGTATTTCTAATATAGTTGCCATAAACAGTTATCTCATTCTCCTCATATTCATTTTGATGATCATAGAAGAAGATGTGAATAGAAGATACGGAAGAAGAGAGGTGGAGAGAAAATGATGATAGGAGAGAGATGGTCAGGGGAAGGGAAAGCAGCCAAATGAGAGAAGTAATTGCATCAAAGAGGCTACTTTCTTATAAAAATATTCTCTTATAAAAATAATAAAAAGATTTAAATTAAAGATATTTAAGTAATGTTAACTATATTTACAACACCACATTGATTTTATTTGACTCAGCCAGTTCATACAAGTTATTCAAAAATTAATTAGGTTAATTGATTTATTTTGATTTTTAACATAATTGATCGACTAAGAGAATTAGATTACCAATGGTTCGATTCTTATTTTTCTTCAAACTATCTAATTCAGACTTATTTTGATAATTATAAAAAATATCTGTAAACAAATAATGACTATCTAATTATAATTGCGAAGTAGGAGGGAAAGGATCAAGAAGGTCAATTACTAATTGTGTAAAGGGTGTGAGATAAGCTATTGGTTGATGTTAGACTTGAGTGAACCCCAGGAATTCGTCACACCTCGACATATTGGCCTCATTTAGGGTGAGGCACTTTAGGTAAGATGGGTTGAAGGAATGTTAATACATGTTGATCTAGGATGATACAATACTAAGATTGAATATGCTTGAGGAGCCTAGATGTCGTTAGATCAAGTTATCATTGGGTCAATTGAAAAAACTCTATCCTTCTTGTATTTGTGTATGTCATCCATCTAACAAGACTCACCACCAATTTGTGTGACCTCAAATGAGTCAATGTTTCATAAATCTAATATTTCCATCACTAGCTTTCCATCCGTAAGGTCTACGATATGCTGCCTTGGAGAAGCATTTTATAACTTTTGTGACATAGACCCAATCATTCTCCTCTAAAGGCACTTGAAATATATGAAATTTCGAGAAGCATTTTGTAACTTTTGTGATCTCATGGTCTCGAGTCAAGTTAAATGTCATGTGCAGATTCAAAACTCTAAGAAGGGAGATGGTGTCACCCATGAATCTAGTCAAAATAGATGATAGTAGTATCTATGCCCCTTTTTATTAAGTATGTTAAAATAGGGTATATAAGTGAAACTACTTGTGTCATTCATCCTCCTCTTGATGAGAATTTAGGATTCGAACTAAGATCACTATAATATTATCATATTCCAATTGAGATACTTCATCTTCTTATCTTGGAAGGTAATTTCTAGATATCCATCGAGATGGTGTTGCTTCTCAGTACTACTTTAAGTATAGGCTTTTTTACTTGAGGAGTTATCACCCCCAAAGAAGTACCACCAATGATGACATCAATTTAACTCTTAATGGGTTCCTCGAGTAATGGAGATGGCTATCGAGGTTAGTGAACTAAGTTTCATATGTGCTCGCATCTTACCAACTCTTTTAAATTATGATAATCTTTGGTGTTATATTCATGGTCTCATTAGAATCTATAGTGTTTTGTTTTGTTACATCTCTCTAAGGATGATTTCATTGAGTGTGGATCCCTTAATATTTCCTTCTCTCGAATCTAGAGGAAGACTTAATTTAGGAGGTATCCAAGGTGTGAAGTCTTTATTGGGTGAGAGGGATCCTTGAGAAATTGTGGAACTTCATCAAGGTTGTTGCTCAAGTCATGGAGGCCTTTCATCCCTTACGTGTTTTTATTTATCAACCTTCTTTATTCCTACAATAACAGCTCCAATTGCAATATGTTAAAGCACCTACAGTAGTAGGTTAGAAAAAGTTGCTAGAGGCTTTTGGTAATTGATCATAAAAATTGAGGTTGTTTTAAGTAATTCATGAATAAATATAAATTGGCATATACGCATCAACCACCTATTAAACTTTACTAATGAATCTAAAAACATAATCAACCAAAGATTCATTGTCCCCTTGGAAATTGCCAAGAGAGTGGTCAAAGATCACCTTAGGCATTGAGCACTAGTAAAGTGTAGCTTAAATTATTTTGCTAGTTAGCCTTATTATGATTTTAATGGCACTCAGATGGGGTGAATTGGTTATAAAATTTTTAATCAATTTATTAATTTTGATCAAGAAAATCAAGTATAATATTTAATGATAAGCGAGTAAGTAACCATCAATAAAAAAGCATAGGCAAGAGGTAGAAAGACACATCGATTAATAATGATACAATCTTCTTGACCTATGTTTACTGTTGATTCCTCTATTCTTGAGATCATCCACTTCTACTAACAATCTTCCTCTCAACTACACTTTTATAACATTATCTTTTTTAAGGCTTATGAGAGAACTTTACGCTTAACCTTTTACAAATTACTCTCACCTTTTATAATTTAGAATGATAACTTAACTCAAGAAAGTAAAGTAAAAGAGTCTTAATCAAGGCTTAGATAAAAAATAGATACTCCACAAATCAAACCCGAATATGTTATTTATAACCCTAAAAAAACTTTAAAAATGGAGCTAAAATAGTTTATTGTTAGGATATCCATGACCCTACTATCGACTCTTGGTTGTACCTACTATCAGAATGAAATCGACACATATGACATAGGTGATATTGCTATCGACCTTAGGTGTTACCAATGTTGGCCTAAGTGATACTATCATCAGCTTGGGCAATACTACACCAACAATGTTGATAAAGTGACGATGGCATTATTGACTAACTCAGGTGGTATCATCAATTAAGTTGGCAAAACGATCGCTTATAGGTAATATCTTGCCATGTGTTTCACTTTGTAAGAGACCGAAGTGTAGCCCAATTCAAGCCCAATGGTTGTCATAAGTTATAACAACAATAGGCTCTATTTAAACCTAGTTTGACTTCGACAAAGTTATGACATATCGTTAGAACTCCTGACATATTATCAATTCTTCCAACATATCATTCAATCTTTTGGCACAACGTCCAATCCTCCAAGATGTCCACTTATCCTTCTTTAGCCCAAATCTAATCTTTCAATATGTTGTCCAATCTCCAACATATTAACCAATTCTTAAGCTTGATGTCTAATTTCTTAACTGGGTGAAATTTTGGCACAATAACTGATTTGATTCTATTGACATCTACTCCCTTAATTGAAGTATCTTATGTATCATTTAACAAACCATTAGTTTCTCAAATTTGAAATATCTCTGAAATGTTATCACATGCTCTATAGGGTTGACGTTGCCATCAAATGTCTCCAGGTTCAATGGCAAACCATTGGGGGATAAACTCCTCTTGGATTTTTTGGATGAAAGGGGATTAGTTATGTGGGACAACTCCATCTCTGCCTTATTGAGCTGGAATTCCCAATGCATATACTCCAATAGCTAGTCCATCTCTTGGAGCTGGGCTATGACATATCATTCGATTCATTTGTTGATTGCTCTTCTTATTTGGATAGAACTAATTGGGAGCACCTTTAGATATCTACTTCTCTCATGGAAGACGATAGGGAGTTAAGTCGATAAGTGCTAGTGTCGATCTAGAATTCCAGGTTATATCTAGGGTTAGCTTGGGATTGGAGAGTGATAAGGGTCATCAAGGGCTGTTGTGACATCTAGTTATTAGCATATGTAAGCTACACCAATCATAGGAAAAAGGGGATGATAAATCATCATTCTTATGAGAACTTGGACTTGTTGGGATAATCCAAGGAAAGCTATTGTTGATACTGTCATGTTTAATTGTTTTTTATTGATGAAGAGAAACTCAAATCACTAAGACATGATGATGTTGAAGCGGGATTTTGGTTGATTGTGAAGCATCGATGGATGAGAAAGAGGCTTGAACCTAACCTAAACCAACGAAGGCAATGAACACATTGGTTAGTGTTTTTTCTTCAAAATGCTTTTGAGTCCTCTCAAGTGGATGATTGTCTTGGATCCTCCTTCTAGTATCTAAATATTATCTTTAAAATTATTTGTCGAGTGAGATATCGGAAATGACTTGACCAAGTTCGATAAAAATGTAGGTCAATCATGTTGAATCTTGTATTTTAATGATAAAATTAATTGATGAATATAAGGAACTAACTATATGATGAGCTAAGTGATAAATGCTAGTCATAGGTGCCCTACAAGCCAATCAAGTAAGTGATGACAGGTATGACTTGACATGTAGTCTTTTTACTTATTATTATTATTTGATATTTTATCAGTTTATATTGCTTATTGTATGAATATATTGTGATGTCCATGGATCTATGCAATAGGAATCAGATCGTGATGAGATCACGATAATGAGACTGATTCACCTTTAAACACAGATCCTAAATAACCCCGATCATATGTTACTCAAGAGGCACATCGAGATAACTAGATAGACTAGTGTGTTGTATATCCAACCATATGATAGATATAATTGGTCTCATAGCTGCTTGTGTGGAGACACTAGGGATATAGTACAAATGCTCATTGGAAAATGAGTTCACTGATTGATCCGCTCACAAAATACTGGATGGTTAATGATACCTCATTGTCAAATAGTGATTCCGTTATCCCAGTGGTGTACTTGGTCCTTATACTTGAGATACCAAGAATGTCTTGTATAAGTACTCTATTCTTTGATACTAGACTTATAGGCCTTGAAGTTCTAGATCTAGCACAACTGGTCATCAGAAGTGACAGCCAACCTTACGAGGATTATTGAGTATCGATAGAGGATCATCCACTCTCGGTGTCATGAGAGAAATATCACATATATTCTTTCTCATACAAATCCCTAGCTAGGGTCATTTAGATTGAGAGAGAAAGAGTTCTCCGGGAGAATCCGATTAGAGCGAGACTCATGTAGAAACTATATGGGCCTGACAGCACCATGCTCGGTATACAGTCTTTGGGATATTAGATGGTTGAGGGACTATAAATACATGGTAACTAAGGATAGACATGTCCAATATATTGGATTCCTTTGTATCGTCTAGGGACTACGGCGTAGTAGCCTAGTACGTCCGTAGTCGATGAGTCGAGTGAATTATTATGAAGATAATAATTCACTAAGTCAGAAGGAGTTCAGATAGGTATGACTCACGGCCAACTCGATATTATGCCTAGGGGATCACACACATATGTAGGCATTACGACGAGTAAAGGTTCGGATATGAGATATTCGCTGGAGCCCCTATCTTATTGGATATCCAATAAGCCCTTTTATTATTGGATCCTATGAATGAGATCTAATAAGAGCTAATAAGAGATTATTGGATAGAGATCCACTAATCTAAGAGGCTTGGGTAGTTGGATGGAGATCCAATACCCAATAGGGCAGGATCTTTTAGGGTTAAGTTGACAGGAGACCTCTATAAATAGGAGGAAACTAAAGGCCCATAGGCTAGAACTTCTCTTTATTGTTATCTCCTATTCTCCTCTCCCATTCTCCTCCTCAGATAGCAGGCTTGGAGATTTAAGGAGCGTTATTGTAGACCTACTATATGGATCACCGTTAGAGAGGAGGGTGCTTGGCCTTCTTCATCTACTCCTACAGATCTGTAAGGGCTCAGGGATTTATGTTCTTCCACTGCGTTTATGATGCCCCCCTAAGATTTTCCTACAGTGGTATCAGATATAAGTTGTTCGTGCAAAAGATTAGTATTGAACTATGTGTGTTGTGTTTTTGAGAAGCTTTTGACGTAAAATTGTTGACGCAATAGCGAGAAAGGGTAGCAACTATTGCTGCCCTTACTACCCTCACAGATGGCAATGCTGCCATATGCGTACAGGTGCTTGCAGCCTGCTTGCAATTGGTGGCCGATGGGCCGCTATAGCGATGACCACCTACGCGCAAGCATTGCCCCCATTGGTAGGGCCGCAAGCACGGTGCCCGTAGGCAGGGCTACCTGCAACAGCGACCGCCTGCATGGGCACCGCGCCCACGCGCAAGGGTGGCTCCTGTAGGCACTAAGCCCACACGCAAGCCGCCAGCGAGGGTGGGGCTTGCCCGTGGCGACACTTGCAAGGGCGGTGCTTGCGAGGGCGATGGTCACCCTCAAGGGGTAGTGTCGTCCGCAACGGTGCTTGTAGGGGCGCTAGCCTGGGGGGCGGCACCGCCCGCTGGCACACTTGCCCATAGGGGCGCTGGCACCCGCAGGGGCGACGCCCCCCGTAATCATACCGCCTGCGAGTAAAGGCGGTGGCCCCGCCCCTTGTAGTGGCTGTCGTCGGTAGGGTGCTGGCAGCCACAACGCAGGAGGCAATGAGGGGAACTAGGGTTTTAGGCAAAAGATATTTTTACCCCTCAAAATTTAAGAAATTTCAGTTTTTATCTTTTCTATCCAAATTATCAAAACACCCCTCACAATTCAAAAATTCCCTACATGTCCTGAATTTCAGAAAATATTAATTAATTAAAAGTTTAATTAGTTACTATTATTATTATCTAGTAGTTCTATATAATGATATTTACATGTGATGTATGATGTGGACGGATGATCATGGACCATGTGATGTGTGTACTTATGATTATTATTATTATTATGGCCTGCAAGCCTCTAATTTTATTCTTGTTTATTGTCGGGCCTGCATACCTATGATTAAGTTGTAATCACATAAAAATATGCTAGCGAGAGCGTGAAAGTGATAGCGGGACCCACGAGATAGAGACGTACGATCGCGATGCATGGAGATGCACTAAGATGCCGACGGAACCGACGAGGATGAGATGGATGATGACAAGGCATGGAGATGCACTACTGCACACATAGATCTTGATGTGAGTGATTAGGCCCATTGGCTTGGGCCTGATCACAAAAGGTTGTGGTCCATGATCATCTGGTGTGATTGCTCATGTGATATGTGTTTACTTATACACCTACCAGATATGTATATATATTTACATATGATGTAAATATATATTAAATATGTATGTATGTGACATGTCATATTAGGAGGCCAAATCAACATCCCCTCTCTCGATAATATTAAGTCGGTAAATATGAAGCAATTAGATTGACCCACATGACCTTCCATTGTTATAGGTAGGGACTAATTCTCGATGTAGGTTGAGTTGGTCGAGTCCTTCAAAGCTCACCTATATTATGATTCCCTATCTTGCCTATGACATAGAGATGTCACCGGTGACCTGAGGACATGGTATGCTTGGTTGAGTCCATCGAGGGTATATCATCGAATCGGACTCATCTTGTAACGATGGTGTTGACTTAACCGAACATCATGGTTGGTCGAGTCCCTTGAGACCATGGTGGTTTCCGTGGTCAAATAGGATGGGAATCACAAGGAGTTATGATCAGCAAGAGTTGTCTACATTTCGGGCTTAGTGTGATTGGTCGAGTCCCTCGAGATTACAATAAGACGCTAATTGGATCCTGATCCCACTAGAAGTCTGTCGAAGACTTCTGTTTCACGTGTTGAGGGTGTCGCGTGACTCGCCAAAATAATAGTATGAGAAAATTAAGATAGAAGTTTATATCTTATTTGTTTATTTTTCTACAATGGACAATGGAGCAAAAGTTACTATAGTAATTGTTGGCGAGGTCACCCTACATCTACCTAGTGGAGCTATTATTGCATTGGATGCATGCTATTTTGTTCCTTCTATTATCAAAAATATTATTTCCATTTCATGTTTGATAGTTAATGGATATAAATTAGTTTTTAAGAATAATAGTTATTCATTATTATTAGATAATGAGATCATCACGAGAGGAATATTGCATAATGATTTTTTTATGCTAGATACTGCTCCACATATCATGAATGTAAGTGTGTCCAAGAGGAAACGAGATGAAGAGAACAGTGTATACATGTGGAATTGTAAGCTAGGTCACCTCCACAAGGGAAGGATTCAAAAGTTGCTAAATGATGGATATATAGATCCACTCGACTATGAGTCATATGTAACTTGCGAGCCTTGCCTTCGTGGAAAATTGACTAACTCTCCGTTTAGTGGAACGGGAGAGAGAGCCACTGAGTTGCTAGAACTCATATATAGTGATGTATGTGGACCTATGTCAACTCATGTCATAGGTGGTTACTCATACTTTATTACTTTTACTAATGATTTCTCAAGGTATGGACATGTGTACTTGATGAAGTACAAGTTCGAGGCCTTTGAGAAATTCATAGAGTATAAGAATGATGTGGAGAACCAAACTGGAAAGAGTATCAAGACTCTTCGATCAGATCGAGGAGGTGAGTACTTGAGTACAGTGTTCACCTAGTTCCTTAAGGATCATAAGATTCTATCCTAATGGATACCTCCTTATACACCTCAACTCAATAATGTATTTGAAAGGAGGAATCGTACACTGTTAGATATGCTATGGTCCATGATGAGTTTCACCGACCGACCCATCTCATTCTGGGGATACGCCCTAGAGATCGCAACTTACCTTCTGAATAGAGTTCCAACTAAGTCAGTAGTATCTATACCATATGAGATATGGAAAGGCAAGAAGCCTAATCTTAAGGTTGTTAAGATTTGGGGTTGTCCTGCCCACATTAAAAGACATAAGCTCGATAAGTTATAATCGAGGACGGTGAGGTACAAGTTTGTGGGATACTCCAATGAAACTTATGGGTATTATTTCTATCATCCCGAGGACCAAAAGGTCTTTGTAGCTAAGAGAGTGGTTTTCCTTAAGAATGAACACATTCTTGGTGGAGATAGTGAGAGCGTGATAGAGTTCAGCAAGGTTGGAGAACCTAGCTCAAGCACCACTCCATAGCCCAAGTCTATTCAGGTACCTATCACACAAGTTCCGACTTTACATAGGTCCGATAGAGTATCTCATCCTCTTGAGAGATATGTGGGACATATTAGAGTAGAGGATGTTGAGAATATTGATCATCAAACCTCTGAGGAGGCTATTACGAGTATAGACTCTGGGAAGTGGTAAGAAGCCATGAATTCTGAGATGGATTCTATGTACTCCAACAAGGTTTGGAACCTAGCTGATGCACTCGAGAGTATTGTGCCCATCGGTTGCAAGTGGATCTTCAAAAAGAAGATCGAAGTAGATGGAAAGGTAGAGACCCATAAAGCAAGGTTAGTTACTAAGGGGTATCATCAAAGGCAATGTGTTGACTATGACAAAACCTTCTCACCCGTAGCCATGCTAAAATCTGTTCGAATTCTATTAGTTATTATAGCACACTATGATTGTGAGATCTTACATATGGATGTGAAAATCACGTTCCTCAATGGAAACCTCGAGGATGAGGTGTATATGATACAGCATGAGGTATTCGTGTCCAAGGACTACCCAAATAGGGTGTGTAGGTTGCTTAGGTCCATTTATGGATTGAAGCAAACTTTTCAAAATTGGAACCTAATATTTGATGAGGCGATCATATCTTATGACTTTGTTAAGAACGAAGATGAGTCTTGTGTGTACAGGAAGGTAAGTCACAGTGCTATCACCTTTTTGGTACTATATGTGGATGACGACGTCTTGATCATTAGGAATGATGTAGGAATGTTATCCACAGTAAATACTTAGTTATCTAGATATTTTTCCATGAAGGACTTAGGGGAAGCATTATATATCTTGGGGATTCAAATCTATAGAGATAGATCTAAAAGGATGCTTGGCTTGTCCTAGTCCAGGTACATAGACACCATTATCAAAATGTTTGGCATGAACAATTCTAAGAGATGTCTCATACCAATGAGACATGAGATATCGTTTTCTAGGAGTATATCCCCAAAGACTCCTGAAGAAAGGACGAACATGGTTATAATACCCTATGCCTCAGCGATATGGGCTATCATGTCTATCATGCTATGTACTACTAGTCATATGTGTCCTGTAAGCCAATCACGTGAGTAATGGCACGTATGACTTGATACGCAGTTTTTTTGCTTATTATATTTTACCATTTTATCACTTTAAATTGTATGTTGCTTGAATATATTGTGATATCCATAGATTTGTGCAATGGGAATCAGATTGTGATGAGATCATGATAATAAGACTGGTTTGCCTTTAAACACAGATCCTAAATAATCCCGGTCATACGTTACTCGAGAGGGACATCGAGATAACCGGATAGATCGGTATGTTGTATACTCATCTGTATGATGGATATAACTAGTCTCATAGCTACTCATGTGGGGACACTACGGATACAGCACAGGTGCTTATTGGAGAATGAGTTCATTGATTGATCCGCTTACAGAATATTGGATGGTTGATGATGTCTTATTGTTAGACAATGATTTCGTAGTCCTAGTGGTGTATTTAGTCCTTAGACTTGTGACATCAAGGATGTCATATATGAGTACTCCATTCTTTGATACAAGACTTATAGGTCTGGAGGTTCCAGATCTAGCACAGTCAGTCATCGGGAGTGGTAGCCAACCTAATGAGGACTATTGAGTATCGATAGAGGATCATCCACTCTCGGTGTCATGAGAGGAATATCCTATGTATTCTTGCTTAGACAAATCCCTGGCCAAGGTCATTCGGATTGAGAGAGAAATAGTTCTCCAAGAGAATTCGATTAGAGTGAGACTCGATTAGAAACCATATAGGTCTGATAATACCATGCCCGGTATACGGTCTCTGGGATATTAGATGGATGAGAGGCTATAGGTGTATAGTAACTGAGAATATAAAGGTCTAATAGATTAGATTCTCCTATATCGTTTATGGATCTGAGGACTACGGCGTAGTGGCATAGTACGTCCGCAGTCAATGAGTCGAGTGAATTATTATGGAAATAATAATTCACTGAGCTAAAAGGAGTTCTGATAGGTATGACTCATGGCCAGCTCGATATTGGGCCTAGAGAGTCACACACATATGGTAGACGTTGCGATAAGTAGAGGTTCAGATATGAGATATTCGTTAGAGCTCCTATCTTATTAGATATCTAGTAAGCCCATGAATTATTGGATCCTATGGATGAGATCCAATAAGAGCCAATGAGAGATTATTGGATAGAGATCCACTAATCTAAGAGGTTTGGGTAGTTTGATGGAGATCCAATACCCAATATGACAGGATCCATTATGGGTAAGTTGATAGGGGACCTCTATAAATAGGAGGGAACTAATGGTTCATAGGCTAGAGCCTTTTTGGGTTGCCTCTCCTATTCTCCTCCCCCTCTCCACCTCAAATAGTATACCTGAAGATTCGAGGAGCATCGTCGTAGCCCTGTTGTGTGGATTATCGCTAGAGAGGATGACACTTGACCTCCTTCACCCTCTCCTAGAGATATGCAGGGATTCAAGGATATACGATCTCCCTAGGTAACATAATCTTTCATATACGTAGTTTTAAGTTTCGCGATTTTTGCGCACCAATCTTCGTACGACGATGAACACATCTTTGGGAAATTGGAGATTTTATTTTTATGTTCTTCCACTGCGTATATGATGTCACCCTTAGATTTCCCTACATATACCAGGCCTGATATAGCGCATGCTCTGAGTGTCATGAGTAGGTATCAAGCGGATCCAAGCTTGGAGCACTAGAAAGCAGTAAAGTGTATCCTTAAGTACTTGAGAAGAACTAAGGATCTTTTACTAGTATATGGAGGTAGTAGCCTTAAGGTTAAAGGCTACACAGACTCGAGTTTCCAATTTGATGTCGATGGTAGCAAGTCAAATTCGGGGTATGTGTATACCTTGAATGGAGGAGCAGTATGTTGGAAGGGTTCCAACCAAGCTACTACTGCTGACTCGATCACAAAAGCGGAGCATATTGCTACAGCAGAGGCAACAAAGAAGGGAGTCTGGATGAAGAAGTTCATCACAAATTTGGGAGTCGTGCCGGGTAGCAAGGAGTTGATTCCCTTATAATGCGATAACAAGAGGCGATTGCTCAAGCGAAGGAACCCAAGTCTCATCAAAAGTCTAAACACGTTTTGAGAAGGTTCCACTGGATCAGAGAGATCGTGACCCGAGGAGATGTAGTAGTGGAAAAAGTTCCATCCGAAGATAACATTACAAATCTAGTGACAAAGCCATTGTCTCAAATTGTCTTTGAGCGTCATAAGGGTCTAATAGGGATCAGACACAGAGGTGATTGGCTTTACGTCAAGTGAGAGATTGCTAGCCATAGGTTCCCTACAAGCCAATCACATGTGTGATGACACGTGTGGCTTGACACGTAGTCTTTTTACTTATTATTATTATTTAAAATTTTATCACTTTATATTATCTGTTGCATGAATATATTGTGATGTTTATGGATTTGTGTAATGGGAATCAGATCATGATTAGATCACGATAATGAGACCGATTCACCTTTAAATACAGATCCTAAATAATCCCGATCATAGGTTACTCGAGAGGGACATCGAGATAACTAAACATACTAGTATACTGTATACCCATTCGTATGATGGATGCAGCTGGTCTCATAGCTGCTCATGTGGGGATATTAGGGATACAGTGCGGGTGCTCATTGGAGAATGAGTTCATTGATTGATCTACTCACGGAATGTTGGATGGTTAATGATAACTCATTGTCAGACAGCAATTTCGTTATCCTAATGGTGTACCTGGTCCTTAGACTTGAGACACTAAGGATGTCTTGTATAAGTACTCTATTCTTTCATAGCAGACTTATGGGCTTGGAAGTTTTAGATGTAGCATAGCCAGTCATCAGGAGTGGCAACCAAACGTGGGTTATTGAGTGTTGATAGAGGCAAGGTCTGTAAAATCGTACCGTACCGGAGTTTCGACCTGGGCTCGGTATGGTACGGTATGGGTGTACCGAGCATTGTAGCAGTGCTACAGTGCTACAGTGCACTGCTATAGTGCACTGTAGCACTGTACCGGTCGTACCGCCCGGTACCGGGCGGTCCGCGTACCGGTAACCTGACGGACCGGTACGTACCGCCCGGTACGGGCGGTACACATCGAAATTGCATACCTTGGATAGAGGATCATCCACTCTCAGTGTCATAAGAGGAATATCACATATGTTCTTGCTCAAACAAATCCCTAATCAGGGTCATTCGAATTAAGAGAAAAAGTTCTCTAGGAGAATCCGATTAGAGCGAGACTCGTATAGAAACTGTATAGGCCTGATAGTACCATGTCTAGTATATGGTCTCTGAAATATTAGATGGATGAGGAATTATAGGTACACGGTAATTAAGGATAGACAGGTCCAATTAATTGGACTCCCCTATATCGTCTAGGGACTACGAACGTACTAGACTACTACGTCGTAGTTGATAAGTTAAGTGAATTATTATGGAGATAATAATTCATTGAGTCAAAAGGAATTCTAACAGGTATGATTCACGGCCAGCTCGATATTGGGCCTAGAGGGTCATATACATATGGTAGTCGTTGCTACGAGTAGAGGTTCTAGTATGAGATATCTGTCGATGCCCCTATCTTATTGGATATCCAATAAGCCCCTGAATTATTGGATCCTATGGATGAGATCCAATAAGAGCCAATGAGAGATTATTGGATAGAGATCTACTAATCTAAGAGGCTTAGGTAGTTAGATGGAGATCTAAGACCCAATAGGGTAGGATCCATTAGAGTTAAGTTGACAGGGGACCTCTATAAATAGGAGAAAACCAAAGGCCCATAGGCTAGAACTTCTTTTGGTTGTCATCTCCTATTCTTCTCTCCCCTTCTCCTCCTCAGATAGTAGGCTTTGATTTGAGGAGTGTTATTACAACCCTACTATATAGATCATCACTAGAGATGAGGGTGCTTGGCCTCCTTCATCCACTTCTACAGATCTATAGGGACTTAGGAATATATGATCTCCCTAGGTAAAATGCTATCTCATACGTAGATTTAAGTTTTGTAGGTTTTTACGTACCAATCTTCGTACGATGACGAACACATCTTTAAGAAATTTGATGATTTTATTTTTTTATGTTCTTTCGGTGCGCATGTGATGCCCCCTAAAATTTCCCTACAATAAAGGTATACCTCTACTAAGAGTGTTGACTATTGAAGATTAGATATTGTGCTCAAGCATCTGAAGTTGTATCAAAGGCTCAAACATTTTAATATAGGATCAAGTGTCGATCCAAAGGATTAGACCTCATGCTAAGTATTGAATATCATATCAAAAACAGATGAATCAATATGACGGAAGATAGGTCAATATGTCAAAAGATCATATGATATATTAGAAGAATGAATGATATGCTAGAAGGACAACTTGTCAAAAGACAACGAAGTATTGTAAGAGTGATTATTGCCTTAGTTAAGTTATCAATCTTTTTTATTGGGTTCTTGGAGATTAATTGGAGTCATAAGGTTTATACACATATTTAATTAGGCTTTGATTAAGTTATTACTTGGGCTTAAATGGATCTTTATAAGGCTAGGTTGCTTGGGTTGTTTTAGGCTCTTACTAGGCTTGATAGCCAAATCTAAGCAATGGTACTTCCTAACCCATATGGTGGTATCGCCTAATATGTCACGGACATCCTAGTCAATGTCGATTCAATGATTCAACAGCTAGGTTCAATAGTAGTACCATCAATATCTTCAATAGTAGTACCACCAATATCTATATTTACAAAGGGTAATGTAGCCTCATGGAGGTCCTAACACCAAATTGTGAGGGACCTTTACAAGCTCAAGCCTTCCTCTTTCGTAATGCTTCAAATGATGGACTTAATATTCCCATAGGGTGAGCCCTTCAACCATAGTAGAAACTTAATGCTGCCAACGAGCTATGGAAGATAACAATGTCAATAGAGTATGAGGGGGTGGAGAGTATTTCTCTCATTCCCCATCTATGTCTCATCCCTCATTCCTCATTTAGAAGTGATGAGGGTAGAGATAAGGAATCCCAATTAGAGGCAAGGAACCTATGGGTTTTTCATATTCCTATAATTAATCTATTCTATTTTTAAAAAATATTATTATTAAAACTAATTAATAATAGCAAAATTTATAAATAATAATAATAATTGTAAATTTTATATGTCATAATATTTAAATACAAAAATATCCAAATATAAACACAACCAAATAAATATAAATGTATCCAAATAAATCTATAAATTGACTATTTTCTCAACTAATCTCAATTTTTCAATTTCCATGCTCACATATCGATGCAAGATGGATCCTACATAAATAAGAAATTGTATAAAATGTCTAGCAATATAAACATAAAATAAATAATATTATTAAAATTAAATATATATCATTTACCCCACAATCATCTTTATCTTTTTCGAAGGATGTATAATGTTTCAATTCTATTATTAAAAATTAATTTATAATATAAGCCAGAAATATTAAAAATTAATACTAAATAAATAAAAATTAAAATATTTTCAAGTAAATTAAAATAAGTGTTGTATTAGTTTATCTTATAGACTCTTATAAGGTTTTATATTTTGAATATAATTTTTCCATGACCCTCTTGTCCCCTTTTTTTGAAAAGTAGATTAGGGTTATTAATTTAATAAATAAATAATATCAATTGGCTTAGTTATTCATGAAGATGCACATATTAGATTTATATCTAATACTTTTAGAAAAATAATTTGGCCATCTTATTAGAAATATTATATGATGCAAGTTAGTTAGATTTTTATTTTATTTTATAAAAAGTAAATAAATTAAGTTTATTGCACAAGTCTTATAGCATTTATTATTTCAACCATATTATTTTCATGTAGGGGACCTAAAATTTATTCATATAATTTTGTTATAAATTTAAAGTAGATTATACATGAAGGAAGTTTGACATAATTTCTACTATAGTTTAACATATTATTTTTGTTACCCTTTGTTCTAGAATATTATTTTATATATAATTATGAATAGGGTAAATTAATAAAACATATTGTTACTTATTGTGTGGTTTCTTTAGGATTGATAATTAATTATTTTTTAGTTTTATCTTACATTATTATGAACGTTTATAATTAAAATATCTAGTTTTACTAATTGAAGATTATACTAAGTTTTAATTATTCTCTCAAATGTAAAAGTTTTGATAATTTTAGGTGAAAAAATTTTATAGGATCTTTTAAAAATAAAAATTAAAAAGTATTTACCTTTATAATTTTTGTTAGCATATATTATTCTTAAAATTAGGATTAGATTTTACATGTGCTAGAATGGTTTGTAGAAGTTATTGTTGACATTAATAAAATATGTACCTTTGAAGTTGAATAAATTTGATTGTGCATTGATATTTAAACTTAATTGTATGAGTAATTGATTTGAATAGAGTTTTGATTTAATGTCAAATTAATTATTAGATATTATTTATTTAATGCAATGATGAGATCTAATAAGAATTAAATATAATGTTACTTCTTTGACATATATAATATATAAATAATTTGAAATTATAAAAAAATATATATGTTGAATAGTTGGATAAATTTTCATCATTTCAATTGTTTTTTATTGTTGAGTTTCATCTTAACTTATATTTTATGTCAATAATCAATCAATTTTTAAAACTTAAAAATTTTATTGATTTATCGGATATAAAATTTGATATACTTGTTATTGGTAATTTAAAACCAAATTTATTCAATGAGTTTCATTAATTTGTCATATATTTTATGTTAAAAAAATATATATCTTTTGACTTAAAAGTTTAGGAGTGACATATTAAATCTGAATATTTTTCAAGCTAATTTAGTTTTATCGTTTGACTTAGTATTTCAAGAGGTAACTATATTGATTAATATTATTTTTAATCAAATTTGGGGACCAAATTTATATTAAGTGGGGGAGAAATGTAATCATTGATAATTTCTCCCTTAACATAAATTAATTACTATAAATGATATATTACTTTATTATTAACTTCTATGTTTGTATATTGTAGTTATAGAAATGATTAAATTTGGTTTCCTAATTATATGAATAAGTTAAGAATTCTACTAATCAATTAAATTATTAATTAATTTATTTCTTAATAAGTGATTTGATTTTTAGGAAGTAAATAGTTTACATTCTATTTTCATGTGTGAACTATAAGAAATGAATATTATATTTCTCTTTTTGTGTGTGAAAGAAAAATAAATTTAAATTTAAAATCAGAATTAATTTATTACTTACCTTCTAGGGAAGAGGACTACTCCTCCCTCATTCCTCACCGAGCCTAATAATGGAATGATTGAGGAAAGGACTTCCCGATGAGATGATATTGAGAAAAGGATAACCGAAGAGAGGTAGGATCCTTTCTTTTTAATTAGCTTTGATTTATATTTTAAAATCTTGATGTTGATATTGTTATAATTTTATAATGCATGATGATGTTTTAATTTCAAAATTTTCCTGATTAGTAAATAATACTAATTGATTTGTGATGTTAGAATAATTATTTGATTTATATTGATCTCTTAAGCTTAAGTGAATTTTAATATTGATTTAATTATTAAAATTCTTAATTTTGGATTAGCATAATAATTATAATTTATTTAATTAGATATATCTATGTTTCAAGAATTATATGTAAATTTTTATAATGTAATTAGTTTTAAATTTAAGATCATGAATTTAAAGTTTTTATTAATGGATTTGAGTCATTCTTTACTAATTTTAAATATTGAAATCTAATTTGATAAGAAGAGTTTAATTGGGATCTGACTTGAGTCAAGTTGATCTGTCAGACCGGATCGACTCAACCCATGTGGTCATATATAACCTTACCCATGTGACCAAGTACAACATAGCTCATGTGACTAGGCATGACCCAGCCTATGTGGCCTGGTAGGAGCCAACCCTTGTGGCCATGTATGACTCAGCCCATGTAGTAAGTTACGACCCAACCATATCGCCAGACATATGCTAGTTCATGCAACTAGGTACGACTCAGTCCATGTGGCCAGATACGACCCCAATTCATATGTCTAGATATGATCAACTTGCGAGCCAAGCATGACCTAGTTCAATGGTAAAGCTCAGCCCAACTTATAAGTGAGGCTTAGCCTAGTCCATGAAGTTAAGTTTGCCCAACTATGCGATTGGCATTAGACACATCGTCGCTCCTCTCTCTAGCCGTTGTACTTAATTCAACCTACTTGGAATAGGCATGTGCAACGCATTTGACCAATCCAAGACTTAGGTGGGTTGGTTCAGTTTGGGCTAACACTATACGACATAGTCCAATTTCCTCTCCCTTTATTGGTTTGATCTCGTTAATTGACTAAATCAGATAGGTTTAATTAGTTAAAGCTAGTTTAGAGTGATTCCAAACTAACTTGACTAATTCAAACCTACTTGACCTAATCGAGATCGATCAAATTTAAATTAGACTAGTCTAGAGTGATTCTAGACTGGTTCTATAAGAATTTGAGGTTGGTTCCATTAGATCATAATCGAATTGAGTTTGGTTTAAGTCAATTGAGCTCTTCCAATTAGGGTTTTAGTTGATCGAGAACTATTGAGAGATTGATGTTTCATGCCTTTATGATTTGATGAATTTAAAAGTTTTATCTAAAGATGTCATTTGAAAATGATTATTGATTTTCTATTTTCTTATGTTTATGATATTGATATGATTAGTATCATGTAGTAGATGTGACTAGATTAGTAGTTCATATAGGGAGTGCAACCTGTGAAAGGAGCTACGGGCCTATCATATTGCAGAGCTACCAATGAACATAGTCTAGTAGATTTACATCAATTGATTTCTTGATGTATATGTGAGTGAATGGATGAGTGTAAATGAATGATCATGGATGTTTATGTATCCCTATTGAGAGCAGGTATGGCGATTCCATTCGGAGATTAGCGGGCCGTCAGACGTGATGGTTAGATGGTTCCTCCATTCGTTATTGGGAGGAATATGTCCCCACTTGGGCGAGTGAGGGATACCACTCTATCCGCTGTTGGGAGGAATCCATCCTGTGGAGTATGCCTCTTCATCCGATGTTGGGAGAGGGCACCATCGGGTGTGATGTATGCCTTTGTTATTATGTATGTATTGCATATGGCTAATGCATGATTTTATTTATTATGTAAGAAATTATTGTCTTTCTTTTGCATAAGTTTTATAATAAATCGATATATTTTCTTATTAAATTATTGATATTTATTTATATTTCATGAATATTAAAAATTATTTTTATGATTTTTTGAGGTTCCTACCAATATGTGTGGTTGTTGATATGTTTTTATCTTATATTTATTTTCAGAGTAATCTACTACTGTGTAATAGATCTGAAGCTTAGGTGGAAGAATCTTGTGACCCTACCAAGAAGATGTGGTCATTTTTTAATTAATAAAATATTTACTATTGTAAATATAATGATTTAAATTAAAAAAAAATTATTATGTAAATTATATTAATAATAAATTATTATTTTATTATTATTTTTTTATAAATCCGGGATGTGACAGAAATGATAGGGTCATTTGATGTTAGTATCACTCAAAAACAATCGGTCTTTAGTTTAAGTAGTTTGGACTCGAGAATGATAATCTTTTTACATAAAATTGATGACACTTAACATAAATTGCAAAGTGACAACATTCACACAGCTTAAATTTAAAGAATATGAATCGATGGAAAGAAAGGAAGATGATTTTATCGTAAATAGATAAAAGAAAAAACGTAATAATTATCGACTTGTTTCTTCTCTGACTTCCGTCTTCTACCCCACCGTTCTACATCTAAGCAAAAGCCTACAACTTCCCAAGGTAATCTCATTCCCTTCTTATAAAAATTCACGTGTTTCCAAAATTTAAAATCATTTAAAATAAAATTTTACTTTATTTAATGTAACTCATTTTTTAGTTTGCAATTCAAATTGAGGAAATGATTGATTCTATTTCCATTTTCAGGATAAATTATTTAAGTAGAATATTAAAATAATCATTAAATAACTAATTCAAAAATATTTTTTTATTTATTACCTTTGGAGAGATCTCTCTCTCCTATTTAAAGATGCTAACTCTTGTGTGATTGTGCGAGGGAATGAAAACAGGATCATCTCATAGAGGGGATGTAGGCCTTACAAAATTTAATAAAGTTATCAATTATCCATGATTATTTAAATTAATTTAATTAATTTGACATTTTGATTAGTCTAATTAATGAATTCCATGCCCTTGCATTTTTCAATCGAATTATTTATTAAGTTGAATTATTAATTTGTAGCATGTTGAAAATTAAGATTTGACATATTGATATTGATTAAAAAATTGTATATGTTCATTAAATTTATTTGCTTATTATTGTTGACTCGATCATACTTTCATGTTCTATTAAATTAGATTATTTATTGCATGTGTTAATTAGTTATTTATTTAAATTGTTCTTGAAAATGAATAAAATTGAAATCAAGGGAAATTTATCTCCTTGGATTTGACTTGAGTTAATTCATCAGTTGGACTCAGTCAAACCTAGCTTGATCAATGCCTAGGCCTAGATCGCTTTGGTGGTCCAACGGCCTGGCGACTTGATTCCGGCTTTAGGGTTGGTGCATTCCAATGCCACCCAATGGTAGGTTGGCCCGAGGCCACTTTATGGCTGGTCTAAGCCTTGTAATTGATTGAGTCGAATTAATTTTGATTTATTTAGGAGTGGTTTGGTTCATGGTGATTCTAAACCAATTTTGTTCCATTCAAACCAGTTTATCAAATTGGACCACAAAGTCCAATCAGGCAGGTTTAGAGTGATTTTGGAACTGTTTTAAGTGAATTGGATGTTGATGCAATTAAATTTTAGTCAACCGAAACAAATTAGTTAGAGTTCAAGTCAGGCTGCAATGGGTTTGATGCTTTATAAATTGATAAAGAATGGAATTTAAAGATCTATATCACATTTATTATGAATTTGAATAAATTTAATAGATTGCTAATTGATATGGGTTGTGTACCCAAAATGGCTAGTGAGATGAATAAGATGACTGATTAGGATATTGTTTCCTTATCAACGATAGTTAGATGATTTTCTATCCACTGTTGAGAGAAACATGCCCCCAAATCAGTGAATATTAATTCTCTCCGTCTGTTTTTTTAGAGTGCTGTACTTCGACCTACGCCATTGTAATGAATATAAAATGACATTTGACATAGTTGATGAATGTATGCTCACTTGGTTTTGAGTTGTGAGGTACTCATATTTTTCATTGCAACCTTAGATTCTTGCATGCTTTTCCGTTCTCCCATAAATATATGGCACATGTATTCTTCTCCAACAAGTGATCTCACTGTTCTTCATAGATTTTGTCACGAAAGACAAGTATAGCTTTATTTGTTACTTAACATCCTATTTCTAGTTCAACCTATACGGCATGAGTAGAAATTAGACAATCTTAAAATTAAAATATGCTAACTTACTAAACAAAATGACAAGGTTTCCCTTGTACATAGTATTTTTGACATCTATACATAATTATAACATCAAACCAAAGAAAAATATAAATATAATATGTCTAAAATTTATACACACAAAAGACACATAAGTCATTGTCCATATCTACACTAGCGTAAGTTTGCACGCACATACTTCCCTACCGAATCACTTAGGTAGGGTATTAGTATTGTTACCTACAAAATAGGGTCTATAGTGAGTAATTAATCAATAAGTATAAAACTTTATAACTTTATTTAGTTGAGCATATATTATATCATATTATAATATTTTAAATTATCGACAGAAGATATTTAATGATAAATATCTCATCCTATGACTTCTTTAGTAAGTATAATGTTACAACATCATATATGCAAAATAAAGATGTAAAATTCTATGTCGAAATAACTCAAGATGCTTATGTGCACATGTAGAAAAATGACAAATTCATGAATCTCTATGTCTCATATCATAACATATATATGCACTCCTACACCGTATA
>LVTN01000082.1:414701-427201 GCA_001649415.1 Musa itinerans | reverse complement strand
ACATGATAACTAAGGATAGATAGGTCCAAAGAATTAGATTCCCTCGTATCATCTGGGGACTACGGCGTAGTGGCCTAGTACGTCCATAGTCGCTAAGTTGAATAAATTATTATGGAGCTAATAATTCATTGAGCCAAAAGGAGTTCTGACATGTTCGACTCATGGCTAACTCGATATTGGGCCTAGAGGGTCGCACACATATGGTAGGTGTTGCGACGAGTAGAGATTCGAATATGAGATATTTGTTGGAGCCCATATCTTATTGGATATTCAATAAGCTCTTGAATTATTAGATCATATGGATGAGATCCAATAAGAGATTATTGGGTAGAGATCCACTAATCTAAGAGGCTTGAGTAGTTGGATGGAGATCTAGTACCTAATATGATAAGATCCATTAGAGTTAAGTTAATAGAGGGCCTCTATAAATAGGAGAGAACCAAAAGGTCATAGGCTAGGCCTTTTTTGCTGCCACCTCCTATTTTCCTCTCCTCTTCTCCTCAACCAACAATCCCTATTTGGGGGTGCGTGGAGATTTGGGCAGCGATTCGAGGAGCATCTTCGCAGCCCTTACCGTGTGGATCACCACTAGAGAGGAGAACAATTGACCTCTTTCATCCTCTCCCACAGATCTATAAGATTTCTGGGATATATGATCACCTTAGGTAAAACACATCTCTTATATACGTGCGATTTTTGATTTTATGATTTTTACGTACCAATCTTCGTACAACGATAAAATATTTTTATGGAAATCTAGGATTTTGGTTTCTGTTCTTCCGCTACGCATATGATATCGCCCCTAGATTTCCATAACAGTGGTATCAGAACTAGATTGTTCATATGAAAGATTGAATTTTAAACTGCATGTGTTGTGCTTTAGAAAGGCTTTTGACATCAAAATTATTGATGCAAAAGCAAGAAAAGGCAGCAACTATTGTTGCCCTCGTAGATTGGCCAAAGGCTCCTTACAGCCTTAGCCGCCACTTGCGTGTAGACGACCAGTGGCCTGCGGCCTACCTATAGTGGCAACGCCTATGGGTAGGGCACTCGTAGGTTGGCTGCTTGTAGCTGTAGGAGCGGTGGTCGCAATGGTAGCCCCGCTGGCACAACGCTTACGGGCAAACCGCCTGTGGGCAGGGGTAGCACCCGCTCACAAGGGCGACCGCTGGCGGGGTGGCGACAGCCGCAATGCAGCAGGTAGGAGAAGAGAATTAGGTTTTTGATCAAAAGATAATTTTACCCCTCTAAATTTAAAAAAATATGAGGTTTATCCTTTCTATTCAAAATACATAAATAACCTTCATAATTCAAAAAATTCTTAGATATCCCGAATTTTAAAAAAATATTAATTAATTAAAAGGTTTAATTGACTATTATTATTTATCTAGTAGTCCTATATAATGATATGTACATATGATGTATAATGTGAATGGATAATCATGAACCGTGTGATGTGATATATGTGTGATGTGATCATTACTATTGTGATTATTATTAGGGCCTGCAAGCCTCTATTTTTTCTCCTTTATTGTCGGGCTTACGTATTTGTGATTATGTTTTAATTACATAAGGAGATACAGCAAGAGCATGGATGTGGTAGCGGGACCCACAAGGTCGAGACGAACGATCACGACATATGGAGATGCACCGAGATACTGACAGAACCAACAAGGACAGGATGGACAATCACAGGGCATGGAGATACATCGATGCACATAGAGATCATGATATGAGTGATTGAGCTCACTAACTCGGGCTTGATCACATTATACTATGGTCCATGATATTATCAAATTAGACTCATCTTGTAATGATTGTGATGACTTAACCGAATATCATGATTGGTCGAGTCCCTCGAGACATACTGGGAAATCGTGGGTTGGCATCTCATGCGCAGCGAAAAAAAAACATAAAGCCTTAATTTTCTAAAGTCAAGTACTTGGTCGTTGTACAATGATTATTACGTGAAAAAATTGTAAAACCGAAAAATCACACATATCATGCTAGAAGTGTTACCTAGGAAGATCATATATCCCCAAAATTTCTAGACCTGATAGAATAGATGAAGAAAAACTCACGTACTCTATCTTCCTCTCCACCCGCACCACATAGCTACCAGAGTCAAGGAGGAGAGCAGGCTAGAGAGAATAGGAGGGGCAACCACCCAAAGTTCTAGTCTATGAAGCATGAGATTCCTTCGATTTATAGAGATGCAAACAGCTTAACCGATCCTATCCTCATTGGATCTCTATCCAATTGGATCTCTATCCAATTATCCAATTGGATCTCTATCCAATTATCTAATTAGATATTATCCACTTTTTTAATTAGATATTATCCTAGATCTATATCCAATTATCCAATTGGATCTTATCATAGGATCTAAATTGGGGGTTCTGTGGATATCTCATATCCGTAACTCTACTCATTATAACATCCACCATATGTATATGACACTCTAGACTCGATACCGAGCTAACCATGAGTCGATCCTACCAGAACTCCTTCTGACTCACAACTCCTTTTGATATAGTAAATTATTATCTCTATAATAATTCACTCGACTCATTAACTATGAACGTATTAGGTCACTACGTCATAATCCCTAGACAGTACAAGAGGATTTAATCCATCGGACATATTTATCCATAATTACCATATATTTATAGTCCATCATCCATCTAATATCCCAGATATTATATATTGGGCATAGTAACATTAGGCCCATACGGAATCCTATCTAAGTCTCGTGCTAGTCGGATTCTCCTAGAGAACTCCTCTCTCAATCCGAACGACCCTGGCTAGGAATTTTATCTGAGTGAGTACACACGAGACATTCCTCTCATAATACCAAGAGTGGATGATCCTCTGTTGACACTCAATTGCCTTCATAAGGTTAGTTGTCATTCCCGATAACTAGTTGTACCAGATTTAGAACTTATAAACCTGTAAGTCCAGCGTCAAAGAATGGAGTGCTCATATAAGACATCTTTGGTGTCTCAAGTCTAAGGACTAAATACATAAACAAGACTATAGAATCGTTGTTTAACATCAAGTATCATTAACTATCCAACATTCCGTAGGTGGATCAATCAGTGAACTCATTCTCCAATGAGCACATATATTGTGCCTCTAATGTCCCCACGCGAGCGGCTATGAGATCAACTGCTTCTATCATATGGATGAGTATACAGTGCACTAGTCTATCTGGTTATCTTGATGTCCTTCTAAAGTAACCTATGACCGAGATTATTTAGGGTCTATGTTTAAAGGCAAATTGGTCTCATTATTGTGAGCTCATCATGAACCGATTCTCATTACACAGATCCAATGACATCACAATATACATCCAGATAATGTATGAGAAAATGTCAGTAATAATAAGCAAAGATATCATCGTAGCGTGTCACACGTGCTATCACTCACGTGATTGGCTTATAGGGCACCTATAACTAACAATCTCCCACTAGACCTAAAGCCAATCACCTATGTGTCTGATCCCCATCAGACATCTATGACACTCAACTATAATCTAAGTCAATGGCTTCATTAGTAGATCTTATCTTTGGATGAAACTCTTTCCACTGCTATATCTCCATGGGCCACGATCTCTATAATAAGCTGAAACCTCCTTAGAATGTGCTTAGACTTCTAATTAGACTTAAGTTCCTTTGCTTGAGTGATCGCTCCGTATATGGGAATCATTTTCGCGTTGCTCGATATGACTCCCAAATCCATGAACTTCTTCATACAAACCCCCTCTTTTGATGCTTATGCCGCAGCAATGTATTTCACCTCTATGATCGAGTCAATAGTAGTATATTGCTTGGAACTCTTCCAGCTCACTACTGCCCCATTCAGGGTGAACACATACCCTGAATTTGACTTACAATCATTGATATCGGATTGAAAACTCAAGTCCATGTAGCCCTCAACCTGGAGACTACTTCCTCCGTATACAAGTAAAAGATCCTTAGTACTTCTCAAGTACTTAAGGATACACTTTACTACTTTCCAGTGCTACAAGCCTAGATCCGCTTAATACCTACTTGTGACATTCAGAGCATACGCTATATCAAGCCAGGTACATATCATAGTGTATATGATAGACCCTATTGCAGAGGCATAGGGTATCCTATCCATATTTACCCTTTCTTCAGAGGTTTTTGGGGACATACTCCGAGAAAGTGAAATTCCATATCTTATCGGTACGAGACATCTTTTGAAAATTTTCATTTCAAACCTTTTGATAATGGTATTTATGTACTTGGACTGGGGCAAGCTAAGTATCTTCTTAAATCTATCTCTATAGATCTAAATCCTCAAAATATATGATACTTCCCTTAAGTCATTTATGGAGAAGTATCTAGATAGCCAAACCTTTATTATGGAGAGTATTCTTACCTCATTTCCAATTATTATGATGTCATCCATATATAATACCAAGAAGGTAATAGCACTCCCACTTACCTTCCTATACACACAATGCTCATCTTTATTCTTAATAAAGTCATAAGATCTGATTGCCTCATCAAATCTTATGTTCCAACTTCATGAAGCCTACTTTAGTCCATAAATGGACTTAAGTAACCTACATACCTTATCTGAACTCTACTTGGACACAAATCCCTCACACTATATCATATACGCCTCCTCCTCGAGATTGCTGTTGAGGAACATGATTTTTTATGCCTATCTATTAGATCTCATAGTCATAATATGCTATAATAGCTAATAGAATTAGGATGAATTTCCATATAGTTACGGGTGCAAAGGTTTCGTCATAGTCAACACCATGCCTTTGACGAAACCCCTTAGCCACTAGCCTTGCCTTATAGGTCTCCACCTTTCCATCTACTCTGATCTTCTTCTTAAAGATCCATTTGCAGCCGATGGGTACAATACCCTCAGGTGCATCAATAAGATTCCAAACCTTGTTGGAGTATATGGATTCCATCTCAGAATTCATAGCTTCTTGTCACTTCTCGAAGTCTATGCTCATAACAGGCTCCTCGTAGGTCTAAGGATCAACATCCTGAGTGTCTTCTCCACTGATATGTCCTACATATCTCTCAAGAGGATGTGACACTCTACTAGACCTACACAAAGTTGCTAGTCATAGGTGCCCTACAAGCCAATCATGTGAGTGATGGTATATGTGACATGATACGCATTCTTTTTGCTTATTATATTTTGATATTTTATCACTATATATTGCTTGTTGCATATATGCATATATTGTTGAATCTCGGATTTTGATAATGAAACCAATTGATAGTGTTTGTAATTTAATATGCGTTTAAATGACACAAGGTTAACTTCGATCAGAAAAGGCAAATTGATTAAAGTAGGAGGAATCGAACATTGGGCCGGAGCAAACATGTCAGAAGATTGGACGTTGGCCTGGAGGATCAGTCGACATATCGGTAGAATGCTTCGGGCCATGAATTCGAGCATCAGACTAAGAAGATCGAATATTGTGCCAAGAAGATCAGATGTTGCGAGAAGACAACATATTGATTGGGTAATACATCGAAGGAGAGGACGATGCACCGAAGGATCAGACGAAGCGCCGGAAGAAACAATGACATGTCGGACAATAAGGATTCGCTTATAATCGATAATGTCTAGATTGAGTTAGTTTAGAGTCTAATTGAGTCAGTTTAGAATATAATTAAGTCAACTCAATTAGAGGCCAACTGGGCCTAAAATAGGACTGTTTTGGGCTAATATAAAGGCCCATTCAGTGACCCATGTTTGGGCTATGTTGGGCCAAGTGTAAGGCCCAAACAGTGACCAAACAGGTGAAACCATCGTGGCACAGTCTTTGAGACTATGTCAGGCGATGGTACCGCTAGTCTGGGCAGTGGTACCGCCCAGTGGCAGGGTGTCAGGCGGTGGTACCGTCAAACTGGGCGGTGGTACCGTTAGGACCCGAGAAACCCAGGATCATACTCTTTTAGACTCCAAATTTGAATCCACTTGAGGCCTATAAATACCCCTCTTATCCCTGGTTAAAGAACACAAGAATTGAGAGTGAAAAAGAAAGAAAACGCTATTGTAATCTTATGTGAACTCCTCTCAAAGATCTAAGTATTAAAATAGTTTAAGAGAGAAGTAAGTGGGGGGTGTAAAGGTTCTCTCCTAGGCCTACAAAAGGAGAATAGAGTTGTAAGAAGGAGGCTGGTCTTTGCTTATTGAAGGAAGACCGTTAGTGGATGCTGGTGGCCTCGATGGAAGAGGAATCGGTGGAGCAAATGTAGGTCATAACGACCGAGTCACTATAAAATCTGGTTTGTATTTATTTTGAGCAATTTACTTTCATAGCAAACTTCCTCCTTACTTTGCTTTTACTATGCTTACGAACAAACACGCTTTCAAGTCAATCATATTTCTGAAATCGATTTTTATCGAACAAAGAATTTTTAAACCGATATTTTTATCACTACACTAATTCACCCCCCCTCTTAGTGTCGATTCGTTCCTAACAGTTAGTATCAGAGCCACGTTCGTTTCTCATTTAGTTTAACACCCAAGAGAAATAGCTCTTTTCGGCTTTCAAGAGAGTCACTCTCTCATTCGTCCTCCCATGTTCAATGGGATGGACTACATATATTGGAAAACTCAAATGAGAGTTTTCTTGCTTTCTTTGGATTTGAGTTTATGGAATATTGTCGAAAGCGATTTTCAAATGTCTTCTCTTCCAATGAACCATTGGAATGATTTGGAGAAGAAGACTTTTTCATTAAATGCTAGAGCTATAAATGCTCTATTTTGCACCTTAGATAAAAATGAATTCAATCGGGTTTCTGCTTGCGAAACGACTTTTGATATTTGGCACACTCTTGAAATCACACACGAAGGCACTAGTAGAGTAAAGGATTATAAGATAAATATTTTGATGCATGATTTTGAACTATTTCGAATGAAGCCATTCAAAACCATTGTTGACATGTACACCCATTTTACGGATGTCGTCAATGGCTTAAAAGCTCTTGGTAAATATTTTTCGAATTTTAAACTTATTAATAAAGTTTTACAATCACTTTCTAAAAATTCGGATTCAAAAGTAACGGGTATTCAAGAATAAAAAAACTTGAACTATTTCCCTCTTGAAGAACTTATTGGGTTGTTAATGACCTATGAGATGACTTCCAATGCTCATGAAGAGTTTGAGAATAACTTTTCAAATAACATGAAGGATTTGGGACTTAGAACACATGAAGACCACTCGAGCAAAAGCTCAAGTGATGATGAACTTGAACTTCTCATTATAAAACTTAAAAAGTTCATTAAACAAGAATTAAAGAACAAAAATAAACTTAAAAAGAATGCAACTACTTGTTATGAACGCAAAAAGAAGGAAGCAATCTTGGACGAATCGAGCTCATTCGAAGATGAAGAACAAACCAACAAAGGTGAGGTGGCAAACTACACCTTAATAGCTTTCGACGACAAGGTAACCAAAATCCATTTGCTTTATTTCGAAACATGATACTTTTTCATGAGTTGTTTTTAAATTAGTTAGTAAAAAATAATAAAAATAAAAATTACAAAAAATTATATCATGCTTCTTTTTATTTTGAAAAAAATGATCATGAAAATTATATATTTTATGAAAATACAACAAAATGTAAATCTAATGATTAATCTTATGTATATTTTTAAGAAAAAAAAATAATGTGTATCTAAATTGATGATTTCCGAATGTGATTAAAAATGCTTCATGTTTAATGAAATCATGCTTAATGATTTAATAATGCATAATGATCTTGCTTAATTAGTTTATATTTTAAAATTATGCATGATGATTCTTGTAATTTATGGCTTATCGGTTTTTACCATAATGAAAGTTACTTTTTTGGTTTTAAAAATGATGCATGTTTTGATTTGGCATAAATGAAAAAGGCATGCTTATATGAAATAATGTAAGTATCATGCTTGACGATTTTATATTTAATTGTGCATGATGATTTGAAGAAATGATGATTTGATCTTGATAATTTCCATGATGAGATTTGCTCTTTCGATTTTAAACTATAATGTATGGTTTTTATACGAAAAACTTGAGCATGCCTATATGAAATTGACAACTTAAAATAAAACACATAAAAAGGGAATACATTTTTCATCTCTATCTTATTTATTTTTTGATAAAAGATTAATAAATTCATGTATATTATGCTTTTGTGAATCTCTTGGACTTTGAAAATGATTTGATAAATTTTAATGAGTTTTATCAAAATCACAATTTGTCAAGACTTATAACATGAAATCTTTTATGAATCAAGATCGCTTATAATTCTTCTTGTCATTTACTAAAGAAGAGAATTTTGTAGATGAATCATGAATTTTTTGAAGTTATAATTTTTTTTTTAATTAAGACATTATGCATGAATCAAGTTCTCATGTGAATCTATCTAAGTTGCCTTCATTGAATTTTTCAAAAAGTGATTTTGATGATGATTTTGGATCTATTTTCATATGACTAATGAAATGATATATCCAACTAAATCATTATCGTATTTACGACTTGTGATATATTCAACATGAAACAACTTTCTTGATGCACGTATGATTCACTCTTTTAAAATAATATTTATCAAATCATGATAAGATGAGATTCTCTTTATATGAATCAAGATTTTTCATGATCTCCTAAGAATTCTTTTCGTTATTTATTTAAGAGGAGATTTGTTAAAATGAATCATGGTTTCTCTTGATTTCTTGGAATTATAACTTAAGAATTCTTTTTATAAATAAAAATTGTTTACTATGATTCTTTCTTTTCGCTATTTGAGTTATCCAAAAAGAATCATAATATGTCTCTTGATATTCACAATTTATCTTCATGAATTGTATATCTCATCACCAAATTTTTCTTGTCATCCTTCATGTGATGATATGAAATTATGCAATACTCATGATATTATGATGCATACAAATAAGAAGTTATGATATTATGATGTAATGTAATTTGACATTTAGATACCATCATGATTTGAAATACTATGATTTGTTGCTAAAATGATGTATTATGAATGCTTAAATATCATGTATGATATGATCGATTGATTTATTTTTAGTATCATGTATAAAGTAAGGACGATATGTAAGGTTTTGAAATTGTGCATGTTTTAATTTGAAACTATAATGATGCACAAACATATTGAAATAAGATTGATATTTTACCTTTGTCATAAATTAAAAATTATTGTAAAGGGAAAAAGAATTACAAAGTTATATTATTCCCTTCTTTTTTACAATGACAAAGGGGGAGAAAAATTGATAGCTTGCACTTCTCAAAAGAGAAGAAAGAACTTACTATCATGAACATCTCAAAAATTTGCTAGCTTGCATATTAAAAAATAATGTAAAACTTGCCAAAATTGCTAGCTTGCATGTTGTAATATTTGTAAAATTTAGCTAGCTTACACTTTGTAAAGGAAGCAAAATTTGCACTTCTTAAAAGAGAAGAAAGAACTTACAATCTTGAACATCACCAAAAATTGCTAGCTTACCTATCTTATGAAGCAAAAATGCAAACTTGCATATCGTAAAAATTGCTAGCTTGTAATCTAAAGAGAAGCAAAAAGTTGCTATCTCAAGAAAAGCAAAAATGCTAAACTTGCACATCTTTAATTATTGCTAGCTTGCATGATGATAAAACTTGATATTATATGAAACTTGCTAAATGCACTTCTTATTTTTGTTGATGACAAAGGGGGAGAAGTTATGATAATGAACATGCATGGAATAATGTATTGTAACTTTGATTATGCATGATTTTATGATGATATGTTGCAAATATTCTTGATTAAATTTGCTTTGACTTGAATTCAATTTGAATTCAAGAGTTCTATCAATATGGCATATGATAAGGGGAGTTTGTTTAAACTCCGGGAGTTTGTTTAAACTCCATCATCAATTGGTTGTTATCATCAAAAAGGGGGAGATTGTTGAATCTTGGATTTTGATGATGAAACTAATTGATAGTGTTTGTGATTTAATATGCATTTAAGTGACGCAGGGCTAACTTTGATCAGAAAAGATAAATTGATTAAAGCAGGAGGAATCAGATTTTGGGCCGAAGCAAATATATCAAAAGATTAGACGTCGGCTTGGAGGATCAGTCAATGTATCGGCAGAAGGCTTCAGGCCGTGAATTCGGATATCGGGCCAAGAAGATCGGACATTATGCCAAGAAGATCGGATATTGCGAGAAGACAACATACCGATTAAGCAATACATCGAAGGAGAGGAGATGCGCCGAAGGATCGGACGAAGTGCTAGAATAACCAATGACATATCGGACAACAAAGGTTCGCTTGTAATCGATTATATCTAGATCGAGTCAGTTTAGAGTCTAATTAAGTCGATTTAGGATGTAATTAAGCCAACTCAATTAGGGACCAACTGGGCCCAAAATAAGGTTGTTTTGGGCCAAGAAAAAGGCTCATTCAATGACCCATGTTTGGGCTATGTTGGGCTAAGTGTAAGGCCCAAACAGTGACCAAACAGGTAAAATCGTCATGGCACAGTCTCCGAGACTGTGTTAAGCGGTGGTACCGTCAGTCTGGGTGGTGTACTGCCCAGACATAGTCTCCAAGAGACTGTCAAGCGGTGGTACCGCTAGTTTGGGTGATGGTACCACCTAATGGCAGGGTGTCATGTGGTGGTACCACTAGACTGGGCGGTGGTACCGCCCAGTGTCAGTGTTGCAAGTAGTGGTACCGCCAGGACCTGAGAAACTCAGGGTAAGACTCTTTTAGGCTCCAAGTTTGAATCCACTTGAGGCCTATATATATCCCTCTCATCCCTGGTTAAAGAACACAAGAATTGAGAGTGAAAAAGAAAGAAAACACTCTTGTAATCTTGTATGAACTCTTCTCAAAGATCTAAGTATTCGAATAGTTTGAGAGAGGAGTAAGTGGGGGGTATAAAGGTTCTCTCCTAAGCCTGCAAAAAGAGAATAAAGTTGTAAAAAGGAGGTTGGTCTTCACCCATTAAAGGAAGACCGTCAGTGGATGTCGGTGGCCTCGACAGAAGAGGAATCGATGGAGCAAATGTAGGTCACGACGACCGAACCACTATAAAATCTGGTTTGAATTTATTTTGAGCAATTTAATTTCATAGCAAACTTCCTCCTTCCTTTGCTTTTACTATTCTTACGAACAAACACACTTTCAAGTCAATCAAATTTTCAGAATCGGTTTTTATCGAACGAAGAATTTTTAAACCGACGTTTTAATCGCTGCACTAATTCACCCCCCCTCTTAGTGTCGACTTGTTCCTAACATATATATTATGATGTCCATGGATTTGTGCAATGGGAATCGGATGGTGATGAGATCATAATAATGAGATCGATTCACCTTTAAACACAAACCATAAATAGTTCTGGTCATAGGTGACTCAAGAGGGACATCGAGATAACCGGATAGACTGGTGTTCTGTATACCTATCCATATAATGGAGGCAACTAGTCTCATAGCTGCTCGTGTGGGGATACTAAGGATATAGTGCAAGTGCTCATTCGAGAATGAGTTCACTGATTGATCCACTTTTCGTGCTTTGTAACTCAGGAGTCATGGAGTCCAACATATAATATTGAGCAAGAATCGAGTCATTTATGTACTTCACGTAGTGAGCGATCTCATCCTCGCTTACGCCTTCCTCGGGCGTAGGTATCACTGTATTAAGAACGTATGTGATTTTCTCCATCATGAGAATAATTCTTAGATTGCAGAGCTAATCCATATAATTTAGACCAGTGAGGCAGCTGACATCAAGTATGCCACGTAAGGGATTTGAAAGCGATATTTTTTAATAAATAGGAGATGTAGCATAAATAAATAACATACATATTTTGCCAAAAATAAATAATCAAGAAATGGATTTAGAAATCTTGATCTACTCCCACTATTTCTTGCGAAGCACACAACTCCCTCCGGTATGTGAATCGGATACCCCCGACTTATCTTTAGTAGGAATCAGAATCCAATCGGTATCTTAACATAACCTCGAGGGACTCGATCAATTACGCTAAGCCCATAAAGGTAGGCAAGTCTTGCCAATTATAACTCTTTGTGATTCCCATCTTATTCGACCTCCGAACCACCATGGCCTCGAGGGACTCGACCAACCATGATGTTCGGTTAAGTTATCACCATCGTTACAAGATGAGTCTAATTCAATAATATGCCCTTGAGGGACTCGACCAAGCATACCATATCCTCAGGTCATTGATGGCATCTCTATATAATAAGCAAGATATTGAATCGTGATATAGGTGAGCCTCGAAGAACTCGACTAACTCAACTTAAGTTAGGAATCGATTCCTACCTATAACGATAGAAGGTCACGTGGGTCAATCTAATTGCCTCATGTTTACCAACTAAATATTATCGAGAGAGAGGATTTTGATTTTGGCTCCTATGATGTGTCACACACATACATATTTAATATATATCTACATCGCATGCATATATATATAT
>LVTN01000082.1:404243-414564 GCA_001649415.1 Musa itinerans | reverse complement strand
TATATATATATATATAGTACGTGTATAAGTAATTACACATCACATGAGCAATCACACTAGATGATCATGGACCACAGCCTAATATAATCAGGCCTGAGCTAGTGGGCTTAATCACTCACATCACGATCTATGTATGCATCGGTGCATCTCTATGCCCTATGATCATTAATCTCATCCTCATCGGTTCCGTCGGCATCTTGACGCATCTCCATGCATTGTGATTGTCCGTCTCGACCTCGTGGGTCCCACTATTACCTCCACGCTCCCGCTACACCTTCTCATGTAATTACAACATAATCACAATCATGTAGGCCAACAATAAATGAGAAAAATAGACTCACATATCACAATAATAATAATAATAATAATAATAATCACATCACATTATACAGTCATGATCATCCATCCATATTATATATCACATGAACATATCATTATATCAGACTACTAGATAAATAATAATAGTTAATTAAACCTTTTAATTACCTAATATTTTATGAAATTGGGGTCATACAAGGAATTTTCTAAATTAAGAAGGATATTTTATAATTTGGACAAAAGGATAAAACATAAAATTTTAGAAATTATAAGGGGCAAAATCATCCTTTTGCCTAAAAATGTCGTAATCCCCTTTGCAGGTTACGATGCGATTGCCGCCACCTTATCGGCTACCACTCGTGCGGGAGAGGGGGGCGGGGGGGCACTGACCCTGCCCGCGAGCGGCATTGCCCCCCGCGAGCACAATACCTGCAAGCGCAACGCCCCATAAGCGGCTCGCCAATGGGTGGCTCTCCCTTTTGCGAGCGATGTACCGCCCGTAGGCGACGCGACTGTGGGCATTGCCGCATGCACTGCATGTTGGGAAATCCTTGGGGGCGACATCACATGCATAGCAAAAGAACAAAAAATTAAAATTCTTAATTTCCCAAAAAGATGTTCGGCGTCGTGCGAAGATTGGTACGTAAAAATCTACGAAACTTAAAAACTAGGTATAAGACAAATTATATTACCTAGGGAGATCGTATATCCCTAAATCCTTGCATATCTTTAGGAGAGGGTGAAGGAGGTCAAGCGCCCTCCTCTCTAGTGGTGATCCACACAACAGGGCTGTGACGATGCTCCTCAAAACTCCAAGCCTACTCCAAGGTGGAGAGGGGGAGGAGAATAGGAGAGGCAAGCAAAGACTCTAGCTTATGAACCACTAAATCCCTCATATTTACATAGGTCCCCTGTCAACTTAACCCTAATGGATCCTCTCCTATTGGGTATTGGATCTTCATCCAACTACCTAAGTCTCTCATATTAGTGGATCTTTATCCAATAATCTCTCATGGGCTCTTATTGAATCTTGTCCATGGGATCCAATAATTCATGGGCTTATTGGATATCTAATAAGATAGGGGCTCCAGCGGATATCTCATATTCGAATCTCTACTCATCGCAATGCCTACCATATGTGTGTGACCCACTATGCCCAATATCGAGCTAGTCGTGAGTCATACCTATCAGAATTCCTTCTAATTCAGTGAATTATTATCTTCATAATAATTCACTCGACTCATCGACTACGGACGTACAAGACCACTACGCCATAGTCCTCAAACGATATAGGGGAATCCAATCCATTACATATGTCTGTCCTTAGTTACCATATACCTATAATCCCTCATCCATCTAAATCGCATAGACCGTCTATCGACACTCAATAGTCCTCGTATGGTTGACTACCACTCCTGATGACCAACTATACTAGATCTGGGACATACAAACCTATAAGTCTGGTATCAAAGAGTGGAGCACTCATACAGAACATTCTTGGTGTCTCAAGTCTAAGGACCAGATACACCACTAGGACTATGGAATCACTGTTTGACAATAAGGCATCATCAACCATCCAGCATTCCGTAAGCGGATCAATCAGTGAACTCATTCTCTAATGAGCACATGTACTGTATCCCTAGTGTCCCCACACAAGTAGCTATGAGACTAGCTGCATCCATCATATGGAAGGATATACAGCACACCAGTCTGTCCAGTTATCTCGATGTCCCTCTCGAGTAACCTATGACCGGGGTTATTTAGGATCTATGTTTAAAGGTGAATTGGTCTCATTATCGTGATCTCATCACGATCCGATTCCCATTGCACAGATCCAAGGACATCACAATATATACATACATATATGCAATAGTCAATATAAAGTGATAAATGCCAAAATATAATAAGCAAAAAGACTACGTGTCAAGTCACACGTGTCATCACTCACGTGATTAACTTGCAGCGCACATATGACTAGTAATCTCCCACTTGACCTAAAGTCAATCACCTATGTGTTTGATCCCCATTAGACCTTTGTGACGCTCAAAGATAATCTAAGACAATGACTTTGTTAGTGAATCTATAATGTTATCTTCATATGGAACTCTTTCCACTACTATATCTCCTCGGGTCATGATCTCTCTAATAAGCTAGAACCTCCTCAGAACACTTCTGATGAGACCCGAGTTCTCTTATTTGAGTAATCGCCCTGTAGTTGTCGCAATATAAGGGAATCGGCTCCCCGCTACCTAGCCCGACTCCTAGATCTGTGATTAACTTCTTCATCCATACTCTCTCCTTTGCTGCTTCTACTGCAGCAATGTACTCTGCCTCTGCAGTCGAGTTAGCAGTAGTATTTTGCTTGGAACTCTTCCAGCATACTACTCCTCCATTCAGGGTATACACATACCCCGAATTCGACTTGCTATCATCGATATCGGACTGGAAACTCGAGTCTGTGTAGCCTTCAACCCTGAGGCTACTACCTTCATATACTAGTAAAAGATTCTTAATCCTTCTCAAGTACTTAAGGATACACTTTACTGCTTTCTAGTGTTCCAAGCTTGGATCCGCTTGATACCTACTCATGACACTCAAAGCATATGCTATATCAAGCCTGGTACATAGCATGGCATACATGATAGACCTTATTGTTGAGGCATAGGGTATCCTATCTATGTTTGCCCTTTCTTCAGGAGTTTTTCGGGACATACTCCTAGAAAGCGATATCCCATGTCTCATCGGTATGAAACCTCTTTTGGAATTTTTTATACCAAACCTTTTGACAATGGTGTTTATGTACTTGGACTAGGGCAAACCAAGCATCCTCTTGGATCTATCTCTATAGATCTGAATCCCCAAGATATATGATACTTCCCCTAAATCCTTCATGAAGAAGTGTCTAGATAACCAAGTCCTTACTATGGATAGCATTCCTACATCATTCCCAATGATCAGGATGTCATCCACATATAACACCAAGAAGGCGATAGCGCTCTCACTTACCTTCCTGTACACACAAGGCTAATCTTCGTTCTTAATGAAATCATAAGATCTGATTGCCTCATCAAATCTTATGCTCCAACTTCGAGAAGCTTGCTTTAGTCCATAAATGGATCTAAGTAACTTGCACACCATATCTAGGTAGTCCTTGGATACGAATCCCTCAGGCTATAAAATATACACCTCCTTGAGGTTACCATTAAGGAATATAATTTTCACGTCTATCTGCCAGATCTCGAAATCATAGTGTGCTATAATAGCCAATAGAATTCGGATGGATTTTAGCATGGCTATGGGCGAGAAGGTTTCGTCATAGTCAACACCTTGCCTTTGACGATACCCCTTAGGCACTAGCCTTACTTTATAGGTCTTTACCTTTCCATCTACTCCGATCTTTTTCTTAAAGATCCACTTGCAAAATGATGGGTATAATACCCTCGAGTGTATCAACTAGGTTTCAAACCTTGTTGGAGTATATGGAATCCATCTCAGAATTCATGGCTTCTTGCCACTTCCTAGAGTCTATACTCATAATAACCTCCTCGTAGGTCTGATGATCAATATCCTCAACATCCTCTCCTTTAATATGTCCCACATATCTTTCAGGAGGATGGGATCTCTATTGAACCTACATAAAGTTGGAACTTGTGTATTAGGTACCTGAACATACTCGAGCTATAGAGTGGTGCTTGAGTTAGGTTCTCCAACCTCACTCAACTCTATCATACTCCCACTGTCTCCACTAAGAATGTGTTCCTTCTCAAGGAACATCGCTCTCTTAGCTATAAAGACCTTTTGGTCCTCGAGATGATAGAAATAATACCCACATGTTTCCTTGGGGTATCCCATTAACTTGCACCGCTCCATCCTTGATTCCAACTTATCGGGGTTGTGTCTTTTAACGTGAGCAGGGCAGCCCCAAATCTTAACAACCTTAAGATCGGACTTCTTCCCTTTTCATATCTCATATGGTTCAGACACTACCGACTTAGTTGGAACTCTGTTCAGAAGATAAGCTGCGGTCACTAGGGCATATCCCCAGAATGATATGGGTAGGTCAGCGAAACTCATCATGGACCATACCATGTCTAACAACGTACAATTCCTCCTTTCAGACACACCATTGAGCTGGGGTGTATAAGGAGGTGTCCATTGGGATAAAATCTCATAGTCCTTGAGGAACTGAGTAAACTCTGTACTTAAGTACTCACCTCCTCAATTTGATCGAAGAGTCTTGATACTCTTTCCAGTTTGGTTCTCCACTTCATTCCTATACTCTTTGAATTTCTCAAAGGCCTCGGACTTGTACTTCATTAAGTATACATATCCATACCTTGAGAAATCATTAGTAAAGGTAATAAAGTAGGAGTAACCACCAATAGCAAGAGTTGACATGGGTCCACATATATGTATGAGTTCCAACAGCTCGGTGGCTCTCTCTCCAGTTCCACTAAATGGAGAGTTGGTCAGTTTTCTACGAAGACAAGGTTCACAAGTTGTATATGACTCATAGTTGAATAGATCTAGATATCCATCATTTAGCAACTTTTGAATCCTTCCCTCATGGATATGACCTAACCTACAATGTCACAGGTATGCATTGTTCACCTCATCTCGTTTCCTCTTAGACATACTTATATTCATGATATGTGAAACAGTGTCTAGTATAAATAAATTATTATGCAATGTTCCTCTCACCAATCTCCTCGGCTTTGCCAGAATCCACAACAAATTATAGATGTGATAAGCAATACTGGTATCCAATACCAATGCACTATCATAAAAATATAACAACTGAAGATTGATCATGAATGTGCTTGAAGCTTCTCCAAGTTTTTATTTCGCCCTCTCTGCAAGGTACTTTTTGTAGTTCCTCTTCCAGTTTCCTTCTTCGCCATAGTGGAAGCACTGACCTTTGTCCTTTGCTGGGTCTCTCTTACCAACCTTTGCTTTACCTGGTCTGTCCTTGCCCTTGCCCTTCTTAAGGGACATTTCTACTTTCCTTTTCTTTTTTGTCTACCAGTGTAGAGAATTGGCTTCTCTTTCTTGATAGTGCTCTCTGCTTCCCTCAACATATTGAAGAGCTCCGGGAGAGTCACCTCAAGCTTATTCATATTAAAATTCATTATGAACTGTGAAAAGAATCTGGTAGGGACTGAAGTACAATGTCCACATATAGGTTATCCTCTAGGACCATTCCTAGACTTGTGAGTTTCTCTATCCACTCAATCATCTTTAGGACATGGTTCTGAACCGGTGTCCCCTCAGTCATCCTAGCATTGAGTTTCTCTATCCATTTCTCGCTTTCGCATCAACGATTTTGACGTCAAAAGTTTCTCCAAAACATAACACATGTAGTTCAAAACCAATCTTTTGCACGAACAATCTGGCTTTGATACCACTGTTGGAAAATCTTTGGGGGTGACATCACTTGCACAGCTGAAGAACAAAAAATCAAAATCCATAATTTCCCAAAAAGATGTTCGTCGTCGTGCGAAAATTGGTGCACAAAAATCCATGAAACTTAAAAACTATATATAAGATAAATTGTTTTACCTAGGGAGATCGTATATCCTTGAATCCTTGCAGATCTCTAGGAGAGGGTGAAGGAGGTCAAGCGCCCTCCTCTCTAGTGGTGATCCACATAGCAGGGCTGCGATGATGCTCCTAAAAACTCTAGGCATGCTTTAAGGTGGAGAGGGGGAGGAGAATAGGAGAGGCAAGCAAATGCTCTAGCCTATGAACCATAGAATCCCTCATATTTATATAGGTCCCCTATCAACTTAACCCTAATGGATCCTCCTCTATTGGGTATTGGATCTCCATCCAACTACCCAAGCCTCTCAGATTAGTGGATCTTTATCTAATAATCTCTCATAGGCTCTTATTTGATCTCGTTCATGGGATCCAATAATTTAGGGGCTTATTGGATATCCAATAAGATAAGGGCTTCGACGGATATCTCATATTCGAACCTCTACTCATCGCAACGCCTACCATATGTGTGTGACCCTCTATGCCCAATATCGAGCTGGCCGTGAGTCATACCTATCAGAATTCCTTCTGACTCAGTGAATTATTATCTTCATAATAATTTACTCGACTCATCAACTATGGACGTACTAGGCCACTACGCCGCAGTCCCCAAACGATATAGGGGAATCCAATCTATTAGACCTGTCTGTCCTCAGTTACCATGTATCTATAGTCCCTCATCCATCTAATATCCCAGAGAACGTATACCGGGCATGGTGCTGTCAGACCCATATGGTTTCTACTCGAGTCTTGCTCTAATCGGATTCTCCCGGAGAACTCTTTCTCTCTCAATCCGAATGACCCTAGCTATGGATTTATCTGAGCAAGAACACATGAAACATTCCTCTCATGACACCGAGAGTTAATGATCCTCTATCGACACTCAATAGCCCTCGTAAGGTTAACTATCACTCCCGAAGACCGGTTGTACTAGATTTGGGATATCAAATAGTGGAGCACTCATATAAGACATCCTTGGTATCTCAAGTATAAGGACCAGATACACCACTAGGACTATAGAATCGCTTCTGACAATAAGGCATCATCAACCATCCAGTATTCCGTAAGCGGATCAATCAGTGAACTCATTCTCCAATGAGCACCTGTATTGTATCCCTAGTGTCCCCACACAACTAGCTATGAGACTAGCTGCATCTATCATATAGACGGGTATACAGCACACCAATCTGTCCAGTTATCTCTATGTCCCTCTCGAGTAACCTATGACTAGGATTATTTAGGATCTATGTTTAAAGGTGAATCGTTCTCATTATCATGATCTCATCACGATCCGATTCCCATTGCACAAATCCAAGGACATCACAATATATACATGCATATATGCAATAGTCAATATAAAGTGATAAATGTCAAAATATAATAAGCAAAAAGACTACGTGTCAAGTCACACGTATCATCACTCACATGATTGACTTGCAGGGCACATATGACTAACACTACAGGCGAACTCAACCCATGTGTGCAGGCGGCTAGCTTGCATTCACCCTGCCCATAAGCGTCTTCGCTACGAGTAGGTCGCCGGCCGCCAGCACGCACATGGCAGCCAAGCTACCATCTACAAGGGCAGCAATAGTTGTTGCCCTTTCTCATTTTTGCATTAATAATTTTTACGTCAAAAGCATTTCTAAAATACAACACACGCAGTTCAAAACTAATCTTTTGTATGAACAATCTAGCTCTAATATCACTGTAGAAATATCTAGGGGTGACATCAAATGCATAGCGGAAGAACATAAAACAAAAATTTAAATTTTCTAAAAAGGTGTTTGTCATCGTACGAAGATTGGTGCACAAAACTCGCAAATCTGAAAATCATATGTAAGATAGTTGTATTATCTAGGGAGATCGTATATCCTTGAAATCATATATATCTGTGGGAGAGGATGAAGGAAGTCAAGTGTCCTCCTCTCTAACGATGATCCACACAATTGGAGCTACGAAAATGCTCATCGAATCGCTGCCCAAATCTCTATACCTACTAGTTGAGGAGGAGAAGGGGAGAGGAGAATAGGAGGTGGCAGCCAAGAAGACCCAACCTATGGCCCTTTGGTTCCCTCCAATTTATAGAGGCCCCCTTCAACTTAACCCTAATAGATCTTTCCCTATTAGGTACTAGATCTCCATCCAACTATCTAAACCTCTGACATTTGTGGATCTCTATCCAATAATCTCTCATTAGCTCTTATTTGATATTATCCATATGGTCCAATAATTCAAGGGCTTGTTGGATATCTAATAAGATATGGACTCCAACGGATATCTCATATTCGAACCTCTACTCATCACAACACCTACCATATGTGTGTGACTCTCTAAGCCCAATATCGAGCTGGCCATGAGTCATACTTGTTAGAACTAGTTTTGGCTACGTGAATTATTATCTCCATAATAATTTACTTGAATCATTGATTACGGACGTACTATGCCACTACGTTACAGTCCCCAAATGATATAAGGGAATCTAATCTATTGGACCTATTTGTCCTTAGCTACCATGTACCTATAGTCCTTCATCCATCAAATACCTCAGAGATCGTATATCGGGCATGGTGCTATCAGGCTCATACGCTTTCTACTCGAGTCTCATTTTAATCAGATTCTCCTAGAAAACTCTTTTTCTCTCAATCCAAATGACCCTGGCTAGGGATTTGTCTGAGTAAGAATACATGAAATATTCTTCTCAAAACACCGAGGGTATATGATCCTCTATCGATACTCAATAATCCTCATAAGGTTAGATATCACTCTTGATAACTGACTTTACTAGATCTAAAACTTCCAGACATATAAGTTTGATATCAAAAAGTGGAGTACTCTTACACGACATCCTTGATGTCTCAAGTTTAAGGACCAGATACACCATTGGGACGACGGAATCGCTATCTAATAATAAAGCATCATCAATCATCCAACATTCTATAAGTGGATCAATCAATAAACTCATTCTCTAATGAGCACCTACGTAGTATCCCTAGTGTCCCCACACGAGTAGCTTGTTGAATCTTGGATTTTGATATTGAAATCAATTTATAAGTTTACGATCTAATCTACATTTTAAGTGACATAGGACTAACTTTGATTAGAAAAAGCAAATTGATTAAAGTAGGAGGAATCGAACGTGTTGAATCTCGTATTTTGATGATGAAACCACTTGATATGTGTTTATGTTTTAATCTGCGTTTTTGAGTGACGCAGGATGCTTCGATCAGGATGAGACAATTAAAGCAGGAAGAATCATGTTGTGCTGGAGAAACATGTCAGAAGATTGAACGTCGGGCCAATGGAACGATCGACGTATCGACAGAAGGTTTTGGGCCGTGGATTCAGACATCGGGCCAAGAAGAGCGGATATTGTGCCAAGGACATCGGAGTTGCGGAGTCAACTGGCCGATTGGGCAATAGGCCACACGAGAGGACGATGCGCCGAAGAATCGGACGAAGCGTCGATGGACCAATGACATGCTGGACAACTTGGTTAATTGCTTAGGATTAATTGTCTCGATCGAAGTTTTGTTTTAAGTGTGCAGGATTAACTACGATGAAAGTAAGACATGCAACAGGAGTTGCGCCGGAGTCAAGACTATGATCACGTTGGGAGTTCGAGAGTTCGACGAAAGTCCGGACGGTCATCGGAGGTTCTGCGGGAACAAATCCGAGAAGTCCAGGAGCTTGCCAAAAAAGCTCGTCGAAACTCGCCAAGTGGATCGTCGCAAGTCCAGGAGTTTGCCGGAAGTCCGCAAGAGCATCGCCGAAGGTTCGTCGGATGTTCACCGGAAGATCGCCGGAAGCTCGCCGGAAGAAGCAATTGACGCACCGGAGCAAGCTGCAGTAAATGCCTTAAGAAATATCGTAGTTAGCACGTTGATTAAGTTAGAAATGGGAGGTGATCCCATTAACTTAATCTTGGGGCAATTGGGCCCCTGAAAGACACAAATTGGGCCGAATGGATCAGCCCATTCGAACCCAGAACTTTGGCCAGCGGTGGCACCGCCTGGGTGGGCGGTGGCACCGCCCGAGCTCAGTTTCCGAGCTCTGGCTGGGCGGTGCAACCGCCCCTGACAAGAGGTTGAACCGCCTGAGCTCGGTCTCCGAGCTCTGGCTGGGCGGTGCAACCGCCCATGTCAGGAGGTTGAACCGCCCAGGGCTCAGTCTTCGAGCTCTACCAAGCGGTGCAACTGCCCTAGTTAGGCGGTGCAATCGCCAGATCTCGGAATTCTGGGATTTAACAGGTTTGAGCTTCGAATTCAAACTGGGTTTTGGCCTATAAATACCCCACCCTTTCACCAATGAAAGGGCAACTCAAAACCACCGAAATCCTGATCTTATTATGTGATTTTTAGAGCTCAAAATTGTTGTTTAAATTGAAAGTTCTTCTTCCCTCTTTTCTTCCAAGTTCTGATCTGTAAGAGAGGAAAGAAAATTCTATAAGGGTTGTCTCCTAAGC
>LVTN01000082.1:344976-390092 GCA_001649415.1 Musa itinerans | reverse complement strand
GGTTGAATCGCCTGAGCTCAGTCTTCGAGCTCTGGCTGGGCGGTGCAACCGCCCCTGACAGGCGGTTGAACCGCCTGAGCTCAGTCTTCGAGCTCTGGCTGGGCGGTGCAACCGCCCCTGTCAGGTGGTGGCACCGCCCGAGCTCAGTTTCTGAGCTCTGGCTGGGCGGTTGAACCGCCCCTGTCAGGAGGTTGAACCGCCTAGGGCTCAGTCTTCGAGCTCTGCCAGGCGGTGCAACCGCCGCGGTCAGGCGGTGCAACCGCTTGATCCCGGAATTCCGGGATTTGATCGTTTTGAGCTCCAAATTTGAACTGGGTTGGGGCCTATAAATACCCCACCCATTCAGCACTGAAAAGATACAGACCTACACCGAATTCTTGATCTTTTCTGTTATTCTAAAGAGCTCAAATTTGTGTTAAGTTCAAAAGTTCTCCTCTTTCTGTTCTTCAAGTCTTGAGTTGTAAAGAGATGAGAGAAAGGTTCTGTAAGGGTTGTCTCCTGAGCCTGTCAAAAGGAGTGAAACTGTAAAAGGGCAGTTGGCCTTCGCTTATTGAAGGAAGGCCTCTAGTTGACGTCGGTAACCTCGTCGGTGGAGGAAGCCAAAAGTGGAGTAGGTCAAGACTGACCGAACCACTCTAAATCTCTGGTTTGCTTTTACTTTGAGCACTTTATCATTACTGCAAACCTCCTACATAGCTACTGCTCTCTGTGCTTTTACGAACAAGCCTCTAAGCTCTGATCTTTCCGAATCTGCATTCAAACGCAAATCGGTGTTTTCGTATGATCTTTACATTGCAGTTTACGTTTACGTTTTGATTCTATTTATAACTGCAAACTGTCTCCTGTGCTTTTACGAACGAGTTTCTAAGTTCAGATCTTTTCAAAACTGAGTTTAGACGCAAACTGCGTTTAGACGTAAAACTGCGTTTTAGACGTAAACTGCGTTTAGACGTAAAACTGCGTTTTAGACGTAAACTGCGTTTAGACGTAAAACTGCGTTTTAGACGTAAACTGCGTTTAGACGTAAAACTGCGTTTTAGACGTAAACTGCGTTTAGACGTAAAACTGCGTTTAGACGTAAAACTGCGTTTAGACGTAAAACTGCGTTTTAGACGTAAACTGAGTTTAGACGCAAACTGCGCTTAGACGCAAACTGTGCTTAGACGCAATCTGCTTTTAGACGCAAACTGCGTAAACTGCGCTTTGACGCAAACAGTATTTGAACGTAAACTGCACTTAATCCTAAGTGATCTTAGAATCGGCTTTGGCATCAAAATAGTCTTTATCGAACGAACGCAGCTTTCGTTTTTTAATCGCTGAAAGATTTCCGCTGCACTAATTCACCCCCCCCCTCTTAGTGCTCTCGATCCTAACAAACAAAACATTAGTTATTAAAATTATAGATCTACTATTAATCTTTTAGTCTTTAATCAATCGCTTATAACAATATAATTCTTCTTACAATTCGACATTATGGTAGATTTTGGATTCGATAATAAATTTTTGTACGTATAATAGGCATAGCTATTGTCTCAAAATCCGATACGTACCTCTCTCATCGGACGTACGAGGGGGAGCTCATCATTCTCCTCAATCGAATCAATAATGACATACTTCTTCATGGATCGCTAGATACTAACCAGTCACAAGGACAAAGCTCAGGTGATGGCGGCACCGGCGTTCCCTTGGGGCCCATTCTAGGAAGAAAGCGACGATAGAGACGATGCCTAGTTGAAGATCGAGGAGAGTTTGAGCTGTTGAGTCTGCCGGGAAGACTTGGAGATCAGTGCAGAGGCCCGAGAGATGCCCTACAAGCATAAATTCCATGTCGGGTGTAGCTCGTGCTCGGTTTTTCTGCAGGTTTCAGATGCCTACAGAGGAACCAAAGAGCTCGAGTACAGCAGCAGTGGTGAAGGGGTGGAGGTTCATGGTGGGAGTGCTGATGGCAGCAAGTATCCTATTATATATCCTGCAAAAATGACTTTCTTATTTAGTTGATAAAAATTTTAATAATTTATCGTAAAATCTTAAACTCCGAATCTCATCTACATTATTATTTCTTGAGATATATCAAATGGACAAACAATAAGAGAGGGGGAGAATTAATGGAATGGTCAGACGATGGCTGATTCATTGCAACACATTTAGATAGAATAATAAAGCCTCCGTTTGACATGAGTTTCTACAACACAATGACAACTGCAAAATTTTAGATCGTAATAAAAGAGCTGAAATTTATATAGCAGCTTTAAGCATGTCAATCACATTCAGTAACACACTGAGAGAGTAATTATTAACTGATAAAAGAGAAGTGTGAATACAAGAGGAGGATGTAGTGAATACAAGTTTACCATTTTCCAGCATATTCTCAGGAAGATGTTGGCGAGTGAACCATTCATTATTGGTTTAATCAACAACTATTATTTTCTCCATTGAGACATGTCAACCTTTAGATCTCATAGTAAGTTATATACTTACCTTCAATATCATGCCTTGTGCTTCAGTTGAAAACTAATGATACCTCGGTTGAACTAATGATATGCCTAGTTTTCCTATTTGAAAGAGGAAGACAATGTCCAATATGAACGCACACATAGCTACATGATTTTTTAGTACATGTTTCTGCCATGGAAAGTATACTGAAGCAGAATAAGTTGCGAGGAACAGATAAATTGCAGATAACCAGAAATTAATTAGCAGAATTTAAGTGAGAAGAGAAAACAAGTCGTATGCTTTAACTCCTAAAATCAAGCAGCAATAGACATATTCACTGGATACAGCCATGACAGCACAAAAGAAAGTAAATGGCCATGAGAAATATATTTAATGTCATCAATTCCTAGTCTGAACCTTTCTGTAGTCAAGAAGAAAAGAGGAAAGGCAAAAGTGAACCAAAGGAAAAAAGAAAAAAAAACATCTAGCAAAAGCAGATGAGCATGATAGATGGGCAGAGGAAACGATTCTGGGAACTCATAAGATTACCTGTCATTGTCAGAAACCTCAAGTTTAAGCCCATTAAAATTAAAGAACAGGCTTTAACAAATTATATGGCTGTCATTATACGAACAAGACAAAAATATAACAAGATGTCAAAATAGAAGACCTTCCAAAACAAAAAAATTTAATAACTTCCTCCTTTATGTGTATGTGAACTCCAAACAAAAACAACAAAATTCCAAAAATCACTTTCCATAAGAAAAATAACCCATAATTTTAATAAGAAATCATATTCAAAAGGCAAAAACCACAAAATTAAAATAGGAGACTTAGTAGTTTGCAAAACTGACCCACGATAGGATTTAGATGCTACAATAAAATTGCAGCCAAGAAAATTTTCCAGCCATCGTAACATAATCACTGAACCGTTAAGATCTTAATTACGGAAGCAGCTCCAACTCGATGCAATACCACAACTGATTCTCCAGATTTGCATAGGCCTGTGGCTTTCACATGCTGAAGAGCGAAATCGATAGCTTCATCAGTGGCCTCGGTGTCTGAAGACTTTGCAGTTGCACAGCTCAATACCGGAATCAATCCTCTGAATATAAGGCTATGCCTTGCAGGAGCCTCATCACTGCAGAACCAGTCGAACGAGTCTGTCTTCAACTCCGGAACCACCACTGAAATTATTGGCATTGCAGGCCTGTATTTTGCTACTAGTTTTGCAGTGCTTCCTCCTCTGGTCAGAACCAATATGAGAGATGCCTTAGCAGAGTTGGCAGTTCGCACAGCTGATGATGCAAGACTCTCTATTGGGCTCATAGGAACTGGTGCTGCTGCTATGATTCCTTTAAAAACAGCCCCATAATCCAAATAGGACTCTGCTTCCAAGCAGATCTTAGCCATAGTTTGAACTGCTAGCTCAGGGTAAGCACCTGCAGCTGTTTCACCACTGAGCATCACACAGTCAGTGCCATCAAGAACTGCATTAGCAACATCGGTTGCTTCTGCTCGAGTGGGACGAGGAGATTTGATCATCGATTCCAACATTTGAGTTGCTGTAACAACAGGTTTTCCTTTAATATTGCACTTGAAAATCATCACCTTTTGGGCATAAAATATCTTTTCAATAGGAATTTCCATTCCCAAATCACCCCGTGCAACCATGAAGGCATCCGAATTTGCAAGAATATCATCAAAGTTAGCCACCCCTTCTTGATTCTCAACCTGCAAGTTAACTACAGTTAAAATAAGGCTTTGAACTCTACAAAAACAGAGACGAATTTAGACATGTCAAGAGACCTTGGACATCAGCATGATTGACTTGGCATGTTCTCCAAGAACTTTTCTGACCTCCACAAGATCAGAACCTTTGCGTACAAACGACAGAGCTATCATGTCAATTTTGTTTGGGACACCCCATTTCAGGATATCCTCCTCGTCCTTCCCTGTTAGTGTAGGAAGATCCACAATAACACCTGGAAGGTTGACATTTTTTCTCTCACCAAGGATTGAAGAATTCTCACAGCGACAGCGAACCAGCCCTGACTCCTTATCACAAGAAAGCACCATAAATGTAATAGTCCCATCAGCACATAAAATGACACTGCCTGGCTTCAAATCCTCTGCTATCTTTTTGTAGCTCATGGATATCATGTCTTCATTACCATTTATGCTGTAATCAGTAGTGATAGTGATTTCTTGACCCTTTTTTAGATGGACAGGCTTGCCATCTTTCAAAAACCCAGTCCGGATCTCTGGACCCTGTGAATGCCACAAAAGATGTCAAGACAATAATTCAATTTCACATTTGCACAAGGATTGAATGTATAATAAACAAACAAGATTTCATGTACAGATCATTAACAAATGATGGAGTCTTTGTAAGCTATTTCATGGAACACACTCAAATTGGTTCCTAATTGCATTACAAAAGAAAGTTAATACATAGACTCTTGACAAGTAGAGATTTGCTCAATAAACTACACTTTCCTGTTTCACATCAGTTTGACAAATTCTATTACATGAAGTCACCAAAGTTCTTGTTTCCGTTGCTGCTAATTTCTATCTATTTCACATAAAGCTGTACTCAAGCGTCCCAACTTATGCAACCCAGAGTCACAGACAATGCTGCTTAAATTAGTCATTCTTAAGACAAGAAAGCCACAAAAAAGATGTAGGTTATGGTCCCTAGGATGCTTAGAGCGGTAAAGTATATGTTTTTCCTATCTTAATCTACATGCTGAAATATGACATCTGTAAGAACCACAGCATGACTTAGCAAGAGAATAAAAAAATCTGAATTAGGTGCATATATCAACTTTAATAAGATCAAAGAAAGTTCTAAAATTTGTCATATGTTAGAATATGAAAATAATAGCAAGGGAGGGGAGGATAATAGCATAAATCAGTTCCTTTCTGCATGTATTTACAACCAATATACAAGTCACTAAGTTAGATGACGAGCCCTAATCTTATGATAAGATTGTCCATTGCAACGAATTTACAAGGATCGAGTTATTAAGATAGCCTTTCCTTTTACCAGGGCAGGGACATACATATTGTCCCTCTTCAAACCACATGTTAGTGGAAGCTTCAAGCGCTGGGCTGCCATTTTTAGACAGGTGATTATTACTTGAACTTAATAGCTTTGATCTAGTTGGAAAAGAAAAGATTGTCTAAACAGAAATATAGATGCACGATAGATGTACATAGGATGCCTCATTGTCCCTTCTTTCATTAGCTTCAGCATAAAAAATGCCCTCAAACTATAGCTAAAGCATGAATATCTAATCAATGCCGAAAGTGCAGCAGAAATTAATATGTCACAGATAAAGACACGAGTTCAAAATGAATAAATAACTCAAAAAATCATCAGAAGATATGATCTAAAGATATCAATATTCAATCAAAATTAATCCATTTGGTCTCAAATTCTTGATCTTTGATCAAAAGTCCAACCATAAATAAACCATCGACATCCATTAAGAACCAGATGCATCAACTTCATGCGAGAATTAGTAACTGCACTAGCACGATGTATAAGAGGCACACGTGAGCTACAGCTGAACTTTTACCAATTTAATATGTTAGGTTGGCATGAAAGAAAAAACAGCAATTCTTCAATAAAAATTTACCATCACCGGATAATAGAAATGATGAACGAATTTTCCGTAATAGCAGATTGCAAGTGAGTGCAAATAGACCGGAACAAATATATAATTCACTTTATATTAAATAAAGAGAAAGAACGATCTGAGGAACTAAATATCAGAATGAATTAAAAATTGGAGGGCCGTAATTCCGATCGAGAACCCAATATCAGATATGGTAAATGACTGTAACCCCAAAAGATGAGATCTTGACGTTATGATTCCATAACAAGCGTTCAAAATGCTTAAACGAGAAATCACGTTAAGAAAGTAAACGACAAAACACCTCAAAAGCGATCACTCCCGTAAAGTGCCAAACGACAAGACGGGATCCCAAGAAAGCCAAATCATGAGGAAAAAAAAAACAACCGACGAGGAGGGACCTTTGTGTCGAGCATGACGGCGCAGAGGATCCCGGTGTTCTCCATGGCGGTGCGGAGGTTGTCAAGGGTTTCCTGGTGGTAGGCGTGCGATCCGTGGGAGAAGTTGAACCTGGCGACGTTCATTCCCGCCCTCAGGAGCCGCTCGATCATCTCGACGGACCTCGACGCAGGGCCCAAGGTGCAAACGATCTTAGTCTTCGGTCTCCTCCTCGACACCTCCGCCATGTCGCACAAGGCCTTCTACCGATCGAGGAGGAGATGCCGCAGAGCTCGGAACGAAAGAATCGAACTACGAACTGTAAAGAAGCCGACGGCGAGGGGCAAAAGCAAGGAAAAGTTTGCGTTGCGGCTTCTCGCTATTTAAAGGCAGGCACGCGTTATTCTTCTCCGCAGGAGAAGAATAAGTTCGTTGCGTGCTTCGCCCTGGTTGGCGTAGAAAGCCGAATGATGGGACGGGGAGAAAATTACTTCGTTCTTTTTTTTTTTTCAAAATGATCCTACTTCCCTAAGAAAATATAATAGAAAAATATGGGACAAAAAATAACTCCACTTGGTTTCGGACTTTGGTACAACCCAACCTCGTCATTCCTTTTGGTTCGCACAACCAAAAAATAAACTATGTAAAAAAAATAGAAGAATATCCTCGAGTTTCGAACGAATTGCTCGTATAGGAATTAAAAAAAGAATTGATTTGATCCAGGTCATAATCTATATTGGATTTCCAAATTTATTAATAGAGGGCCAAACACGAGGAATCGAAGAATTACAGATGAATGTACAAATACAATTTCATTTTATGAATCGAAGACTCAACATTGCCTATATGCTCAGGTTGGTCCTGCTAATCACACCCTTTTACACTCATAACGCTCTTGGGGTTCAACCGCAAGAATAATGGCAAAGGCAACATAGAGAGGAGATTGTATTGTCGGACGAGAGGTAATGATAATTCTAACGTAGACAAAGATAAAATAATTATTTCACATGGCCAACAACACTATTTGAAAATTTTTTAAGATCAGATGCTCTATGAAAGAGTTTTAAACTTTAATTTTTAAAAAAAATAATTCATCTCTTTTTTTCCTACTTGCTAACCGATATTCGAGAAGGGTAAGCATAATCAAATTCTTTGTTTTTATATAGTAAAATATACCCAAAATAGTTTGGTGTTTTATTCTTTATTTTCAAAGAAAAAATAAAAGATATGAATCAAATATCTTTTTTATAAAGGATAAATGATAAAGAGGAGCATTTTATTATCAATAAAGAAAATCCTTACCAACTAAAAAATATTTATGGATGAACATAAACCATCACCATACTACTGTTTTAATTGTCCAAAATATATTGAGTATGATCTAGTTCTTCATTAACTTTTAATTTATTTAGATGGCCAAGTAAGCTAATTATTATTGGTTGTCTATTTTATTGGGTTCACCAAATTCTGTTCGCTAGTAAAGATAGATTATAAAAAATAAAAAATACTGAAAGAAAGAAAATATTATTGAAAACATAATATAATATCACCTAATAAGTCCGGTGTTTTGACAGCTTTATGTAAAAAAATTAATATAATTTTTCATATTAGCATAAATCAGCAAGAGAAGTTTAATCAAGAGAAATTGAAAACATTATGTACGACCATGAAAGTAAATGTGAACTCAATATTTTAAGAACGGAATTAAAGATATCTTCCTGTGATACTGAAAAACATGTCTTCAATGGGTGACCTTTGTTTTGTTTTTTCTTTTTTACGAAAGGTAAATAATAAAAACAAGATTCAAGTCCAAAATCTATGATAAACATTCAAGATCTTTCTTAACTAAGCTAAATCTTTACTAAGTTAGCTGACATCACTCGTAATTTTATAAGCGAATCAAGAACTATGACATACAGTAGCACATGCATTTTTGTATTACAAGTCGACGATCGCCTACGTCAGTTTTCCTCCAAAGATAACGCGTTTCTCTTCGAGCAAGGCGTACTCTTTTGGAAGGCAACTGATGTCCGGTGACGTCGATATAATCCAAGATATACTGCCGTCATGTGAATCACAAAAATGGAGCAGAAAGATAATTACCTACGTGTCATGCGTCCAAGAATGTTAAAAACCCAAAATATCATATCACATTTATCGATTTAAGCTTTTGGAAAGTGTTATTATAACATTATATCTATGTTCAAATCTTATTATGCTTATAAAAAATTCCAATTAATTCAATGAACGACTAAAGTTTTTTAGATGAACCGATATTGATAAAAAGAAAAGAAAAAGAGAGAGAGAGAGAGAGAGAACCAAAACCTTCCAAAAAGTCTTCTTGAAGGCTTGGACAGATGCTTCTTTTGAGGAGGAAGCTTATTCCAGGAATATGTCAGTAATCTAGGAAATAGTGGAGGACACAATTTAGTGGAGCATATGGTGGAGAATGAACAAAGAGATGCAATGGGAATGACTGAAGCCATCTTTTCCTCATGGGTCACCCATGTGGATTGCTCCAAAGCATTAATCAAGAATAATGTCCTCGATGCTCCTAATGAGGTGTCGTAGCTCGATAGGGGTATTTAGCTCTAACACGCTAAAACAGAGGTGAGAGTTATCAACTATCTCTGATTAAGGTGGCCAGATGGTGAAAGGATGTGTTTCTCCTGGAAAAGAACAACTCAGTCTCACATCAGAAGACCTAACAAACAAGGAAAGGCAGTCATGCAGGACCATATTCAAAGATCAAACCAGTTTATGTATGCTTACAATCTCTCAATTTGTTTCCTTTGGGTCTCCCTGAGACTTGTTCTAAAAGTATTTCTTCACTGATAAGGTAAGGTTATAAAACTATAAAAGTAATACTTGGATAAACAAGACTCAGTACCTGAAATTACACCATGTAGTAGTGGTTGGTGTCTGATCAATCAGCTGGATAAGAGTGCTGATTTCTCAAATAAATCATGAGGTTTCCTCGTGACTTGGCCTAATTCTCAATCAGCAGTTGACATACGACACATCATGAAGTGAGCCTAAGAACTCCAAAATAGTGGGAGATGGCTTCGTGACATTCTCGAGTAAAAAGTCTGCATCTTACTTCTCTGCAAGATTCCCTATATTTTCTCAGAAGAAAGGTTGTTTAAGAACCTGTTAAGCGTGACTGGAACTTCATGTTCTTTCCAATTTGTGAAGAGACTATAGCTCATCATGCTTAGAAGGTTGACTTTTGTTCAAATCTTCGAGTTTTTGTTGCAGTTCCTGCCAGAATCACCAGAATTGTATTGTTAGCTTTAAACCAATTTAGGACGGTTCAACCCTTTTAATGGGAAAAATATGAAGTACCTTCAACCTATCTTCCAGACATAAGATAGGAGTGGAGAGAATTGCAACATACCTGACACGGAAAACATCATATTTTAAATAAAGTATTGTGAGATGAGAGGGAAGCTTGATATAGAAAGATGTCATACTCGCATCGGCTTGGTTCATCCACATCAGCAAGCTCATCTTTCACACCACACCTAAGCCTAACCTGTTACAAGGATATCAAGGTTGAGAATCAGAAACACCCTTCTGAGAGATTATGCATGCTGACAAATCTTTGGAGCGGTACCTTTAAACTTCTATCTGGGCCATTCCAGCATCTGTCTCCATTAGAAAATTGCATAACTCTGTAAGATTCATCAAATTTCTCCCAGTTCCTGATACAAGAGAATACTGTGAGCATACAACCGTAACAGTTGAACATCGTATTGTTGAGAACTTAATGTCCACTAGACATTTGAGCTATGAATTCAATGGCAACCCCGAACTTGAAAAGAACCTATTCTAAATAACTAATAATGGCATGAAATCCTTTTCTTTCTATTTTCAAAGTTACAATTCTGCCACAAATAATGATGAAAAACATACTGAAAGCATTAAAAGAGTAGATTTAGAAGTAAAAAATGAACACCCATGATCTTTTGCCAGAAAGGCACTCCTTGGAATATGCCTAGTCAACCTTCAGGTGACGATCACACAGGTCTCCAGAAAGATGAACAGGATCCACAATGAAAGCAAAACTTGTGCTTGAATGTCCCAACTTATCAAACATATTCTTATCATGCTATCCTCAGTTGCTCAGTGTGTGCACCTCATGTCCACGAGGCAAGCAGTATTTTACAAACAAAATTATTCCCTCTGATTTTAGCACATTATTCAGGTGTTCAATCACCAAAACTATCTTATCAACAATTAAATTTCTCAACCTTGCTTAACCTTTCAAGATTCTGAAATCCAGTTAAACATACTTCAAATACAAAAATGGGAACAGAACCAAGTACCAAACAGGAGTTGAGAAGGCAATGGTAGTTTGGTCTAAAAACAATGAAAATAACATACTTGTTTGATGATTTCACTGCCAGTGTTAAGACCAAGTGGCAGCAGATCAGATTACGACCGGCCAGGTAGATTGGCATAATACTTCAGATGTTAAATAAAACTTAAAACCATAATGGAGTAGTCTTAAGACCTGGATATGTAGGTTGATATAGTATTTCAGATATCAATTTTTTGGCTTTACAAGGAAATAAAAGCTGAGCTCTTACCCAGTAAAAAAGACCAACCTTTCTCCAAGCAAATAATACCAACTTATCAGCTAAGTGTTAGAACTTACCCTAATTGCGTAGTACTATGATCTTCAACTTGAGAAGCCTTTTTAAATGGACAGACCTTATAAACATACCTAGCAACAAACAAGCCAAAAGCACATATTATTAAATTAGAGAATCACAGTGCATTTAAGAACAAAGAAAAGCAAGAGGAATGTGTCCAAGACATACTTGTTCTGCTTGTTCTCAAAGCAACGATCAGAAAATGAATAAAATTCTTTGTCTTTCCCTGGTAAGAGATGATACAAGCTTTAGCAGCTATTTGTGATCATTTAACTCAACCGATAGACATCAAATAATTTATTTTGCATCTGTACAGTAAAAGAAAGAACCCAAAAACGTTCCACCTAATGCACAATTATCAGTTTATATGCAATTTGTAAAATTAAAATGGTTGGCCCTACCAAAGAATGTTTTTCCTAGAACCTTTATATGCACCTAGTAAAACTTCCACCATTGTATACAAATCGCTAGTACCTTAAGACTGAAGAAGACAGTTAGTAACGAGGATAGTAGCATGTCGTAGAACCAAGCACAAGTTAAACATGCAGCAATAGTGAGATTTGATACAGGATGACTAAAATGGAAATGCCAACAGGAATGAAAAGTAAAAGTTTGATAATGATTTGAACATGTAGAGCTGTTGGCAGCTAAAGGCACCAAATAACAAAACCCTTATCTTTATTAGTTTCACAAGCACATGAACAACCATGTCTACTAGCAAATGATTTTTATCAGTACACAAAAATCTCATGTGGTATACTTACCAAAATCATGTTTTAGCTTTTCGGTCAGACTGGAGATTCTTGATCGCAACTTGGACAATTTTGAGTTGGCATCATTGTATTCCTTTTTAATACGAGAAGCCTCTGCAGATGTCAAAAACCAAGATGTCATGATTCTCATGCTCCTAACAGAGCTGTAAGGAGACACATTAGCTACCTGATATATCCACAGGACTCTTGAAAAAGTTAAAAGCTTGAAGGATATTTTGAATAGTCTGTTGTATCTTGTCCACCCATGATGAGCTACCTGATGGAGTTAAATCTGCAAAAGGAAAGTGACAAACTCAACATTCCAAAACCTCACATTATCAAAACATTAACAGGTTTAAAGACAAAGCTAAATTAGGATGTGGATGAATAACGCCATTTAAACCTGATAACTCAGATTTGTAATCTTTGTCAGGGTCATAAGAGCCATCAGGTTCAACATGATCTTCTCCATATTCTTCATCTGCTTCATCTTCAAAGTCATCATCATCAAACTTATGTCTATCATCATCAATGTCAGAGTCATAACTTTCTTCTTCTACACTGTCTGAAGAATCTTGATTTTGTTCATGTTGTTCATGTTCTTCCTCTTTTGCATCATCAGGTTCATTTGTTTCTTTCATGGAGTGTTCACCCGTCCATCGTGATGCTACAAGCCGTCCCAACTCTTCTCTTGATAAACCATCTGCGCTCTCAGAACCCTTCTCCTGCAAGATTTTACTATGTGACATACAAGACAATCTTGAACAAGGTTGTAATTTCGTCACATGGTAAGTAGGCATACTGTTGAGGATGCCATGAGCCAAAAAAATAGCATTAATATGTTCACGTTTCTGTTACACAAAACAAATTCATGCAGTCTCTAAGCTAGAAGAGTTCAAAGCTGAAAGAACTTGAGTACATTGCCAGGTTTAGAGAAAATGTAGCACACAACCTGTCGTTATATTAGAGAATAAACTATCATCTCACTACATTTCTAAAAACATGAAATCGATCAACCTAAACATCAGCCGAAAATAAAACTCTGCTAAGCATTAAATGACAGTAAAATAACATGCACCCATTTCTAGTAATTAAATATTTGTCTATGTTCCTGTCTTACATGTCTCCAAGACCACTAAAATGAAGCTCAGTTTCCACAATAAGGAACCATCTTTCAGCATGGTCAGCCTGAGCAATGCATATCTCAAAAATATTTCAAATTTTGGTTTCGGTTACTAGAAGAGATTCAAGTTTGGCAGTTTTTGTGATTCAGGAACTCTGCAGCAGCTTCAGATTTTCATCAGTAGCAGTTTTTATTAAAGTATATATCGCAAAAAAGATATCTTTCAGTTGCTTCCATGAAAATAGTAGGATCAGTATCTATCCAAATCAGATGTATATATAGCAGCTCTAAGTTAACTTCTTAGCTTAAGATATCATAAGTTTACAGCAAGAACTGCAATAGTTAAAAGACCAGCAGTCTTTAATATAATAGAAGCACATGTCAGGTTTTGCCATTACCATTTCTGCGGCATGATCAGAATCAATCTCCTTGGCTCCAGTTTCATAATTAGGACCAGCATTAGTTGTAGTTTTGTCTTCATATACATGATATTTGAAGAATCCAAGAGATTATACAAAATTAATAACTCGTACAACTTTCTATATACCAAAATCTAACCGTAAGGCTGCCAGATAGAGTTACATGAGGTTGCTTCATTACCTGATCTGTAGAATGGCCTGAAGGTAACTCATCACTTGTATCATCAGAACCATGATCAGATCTGATGAAGTCATGATGATCATCAACAACCTGCTCCAATAAAAGAGAGAAAGTACATGACAATAAATCAAAAGGAAATTACTAGACAAACTAAACTAAAAATGAAAACAATATGAAAGAACTTGGAATACCTGACCCACAGTGTGATCAGCAGGAATATCAATCCCAGAATTATACTCTTTTTCCAATTGATCTACAGATTCATGACCAATATCCATCTTATCCAGCTATAAGCAAAAGTGAGAATGTCATAAAGATACAAGTTGCCATGAATATCATGAGAGTGACATAATCTTAATTGCTACAAAAATTGCTGGAATTGTTCCAAGTTCAGACAATTTTTTCATGAGTATAAGAACGGAAGCAAGTTATTATTGGTTTTCTAGTAAGGGTAAAACATGATGGAGACATCTGAAAAAAGAGAGAAACCAGCTTTGGACTTCTTAACCATACAATAAAACAGCAAACTGCTGCATATTATATGTACTTAGATATGACTGTTAATCCAATCTTCCCCATGTTTTCTCTATTTTGACATCACTATATGGTGATTAGTATCATAATGATACTCAAACTTTAACAGTCCAGATGACACCAAGAATATCATGTAAGAAGATATGAATAATAAGCTCCTAAGGCAGCAACTAGTTCTGGCTGGTGCAAATATGGTTGATATTTACATCCAAGTATACTTATTTTTCTAAGGAATAAAACTTGGTGTCCAACAATTCTTGGGACCAATACATAAATCTTCATCAAATCTACTATTGATCTAAGACTTAAAACATTATGTTTCACTTTTGTCATCCAAGTCTTTTGGAATTATCTTCATGGGCATGACATCTCTAACTTGAATTGCCAAGGGTCATTTATGAATTTCTTTGAACATACCCAAACCACTTCACAATAGTCATCTAGTCCTTGGGTGCTGACTCCAACATAAATAAAACCCAATTGGCATTGTTTTACTAGAGCCCACCAATTCAATTCAACATTTTAAAATACAAAACGCTATAATGAATGTGCTCATTCATTTTAACATTTCAATAATAAAGAAAAACTAGGGAACTAGAAGGAAAGATTTTCTTTTGTGATACTAGAGGATGTGAAAGAGAGAGGAAAGGAAACACAATAATCGGAGAAACAATCAAGAAAAAGGATAACAATCAAACTCATTTTGGCTCATGGGGATCTCATGATAAAGCCTCACATCACTTACACGTACTGTGGGGAAACATACTTTTATCCATTCATCTTTTAATTCATTCATTTACAATATCTTTTCCTCTTTTTATAAACCCTAAGCACAAAGAAGAAAAATACATAAATAAGAAAATTATAAAATTACAATTAGACAAATCAATCAAATGTTCTTTTCTTTTTCAAAGAAGATGGTATTCTGGATCTAATTTGGAAAATAATTATTTTCTTTATTGATAAAATTCTTAATTTATTATTAATTGATAAACTTTTGTCTACATAAAATGAGAAAAACTTTCGCATACAGATAAACAAACTTCGATCAAGCCAAACTTTGATTTCTTCCATATTTTTCGTAAATGTCTTCCTTTTTGCCATGTGACAACTTACATTTACAAAATACTCAAAGTCTCAAACTAATAAAAATATATTCAAATAATAAATATATTAAAATGATCCCACATCAAATTCAGTCTGGAATCTCTAGGAAGGAATTAATCAACTTAAATTCAAAAGCCAAAAAACAGAATCTATACAACTTTTTTTCTATTCTACTAGAAATAGGTAGTTAATTGATACACCAACCATGTCCTAGTTTAGGTCAACATAAAATGTTCCTTGTCAAACTAAATCAACCCATCCCATCTACCAATCACATGTCCAATAACATGCCTAGCTTCTTCAACTATGAGCATGGTGTAGACTCAGACCATATATCATGCAAGTATTACCTATTTGATGAAGTCTGTGTTTTTATAAGTCTTAGGCGTCCACCTGAGCGCCTAAATATTAAACTTTAAAAAATAAAAATAAAACAATATGGTTTCTACTGATAGAGATCTATGCTAAACAAGTTTCTAACCAGTGCTAAATAGTTCTAACCAGTGCTAAATAGTTCTAAAGAGTGGATCAATATGGTGCTAAATATTTCTAACCAATGCTAAACAAGTCTAAAGAAGGAACTAAGAATATGAGTAACTGACGGCTGTGGAGAAAGATGGATGAAGGAGAGGACGACAAAAGAAGCTATAGATGAAGGCGACAATGATGGACGAAGCTACGGATGAAGGCGATGGCGACAGACGAAAATGCAAACGAAGGCGACGAACGGAGCTGTAGCGATGGACAAAGGCAGCGACGGTAGACATAGGGTTTCATTGCGGGTTTGTCTCACAATGTCGGGCACATGTTTTGTGTTAGGGTACATTAGTCGGTTCAATTAAACCAACTTGCTTGCTCAATCAAACCAGGCTCGAATCTCGACCCAACTTCACTCGACCGCTCGCTCGAGGCACCTGAGCCCAGGCAAGCGCTCGAGCGACACTTCACTGAAAAGCCTCGCCTGAAGGTTTTGCAAGGTGCTCGGGCCTCGCATCACCTCACCCGAGCGCTTAGGCGAGCGCCTTTTAAAAACACTAAATAAAGTCATATAACATATTACATATTCACTATTTAAGCTTGATTACATATTTGCTTCTTTAATTAATTTTTATTTTATCTTGATTATTTTAATATAAACTGCATAAACACCTACCTATGAGTACCGAAACCACCAGCATACAAAAACCTTTTTTTTTAGAATATTGTCCAATCTGAAGTGCACACGAGTACAAATGCAGTTGGAGCCTCATATGCTCTATGAGTCACCTTCACGACCTTCATTTTGCCACCAATTTTTAAAATTGCTTCAAACATTTTTGGGGGGCAAATAAGTGGTTCGGGCAACATAAGTTTCTCTCCATTAGTATCCTTTTGATCACCTAATTTAGTTCGTTGGCCATTATTGAAATAAACTTGGAACCATAAATTTATTTCACTCACCATGCTATTGAATCTCGGATTTTGATGATGAAATCAATTGATGAAGTTATGATCTAATGAGCGTTTGAGTAACGCAGGACTAACTTTGATCATGGAAAAACAAATCGATTGAAGTAGAAGAATCAGACGTTAGACCAAAGAGCATTATGTCAGAAGATTGGTCGACGTGCCGAAAAATAGACTTCGTGTCATGAGTTCGGGCATCGGACCAGAAGGATTGGACATTGTGCCAAGAAGATCGGATATTGCGGGAGTTCAACATGTCGATGGATCGGGCAATATGCCGAAGGAGAGGATGATGCGCCGAAAGTGAGGACGATGCGCCGGATGAATCAATGACATGTCAGACAACATATGATTCATGTTTGTAATCAGTTGTATCTTGATCGAAGTAGTTTAGGTCTTAATTGAGTTGGTTTTGGATGTAACCGTACCAACTCAATTGGGGGCCCATTGGGCCTAAATAAGGGCTGATTTGGGCCAATTGGAAGGCCCATTCGGTGACCTACAGTTGGATCAGGCGATGGCACCGCCTATGAGCTGAAACGGTGGTACCGCCCAGACTAGGCGATGGTACCGCTAGTGCACAGGGTGGCAAGCAGTGGTACCGCCAGTGCACAGGGTGGCAGGCAATGGTACCACCCAGTGCAAGCAGTGGTACCACCAATACCCCAAAAACCCGAGGATTTGAATTTTAGCTTCATTTTTTAAAGTCATTTGGGGCCTATAAATACCCCATTCATTCTTGCTTGGGATAGCAAGAAAAGATAGTAAAAAGGGGAAAGAATTTTTGAGAAAAAAATGTTTGCAAACTCTCTTGAAGTGTAGAGTCTCTTCCTCCTAGAATTATTAGTCTTCTAAGGGAGGAGTGAGGTCTAAGTGTAAAAGAGATGTGTAAAGATTCTCTCCTGAGCCTGTGAAAATGAAAAAGAGTTGTAACGAGGGTAGTTGATCTTCGCCCATTGAAAGAAGATCGTTAGTGAAGGCCGATGGCCTCGACGGAAGAAGAATCGGGAGTGAACGTAGGTCACGACGACCGAACCATTATAAATTCGATGTGCATTTCCCTTTATGCTCTTCATTACTATTGCTTTCTGATTTAATTACTTATTACACTTACTCATACTCTAAGTCAAGTATACTTTCGATATCAGTTTTCATCGAACGAATTTTCAAATTGCAACCTTTCGAAAGCACTAATTCACCCTCCCCCCCCTCTTAGTGTCGTTACGATCCTAACACAAACTGCCCTCAGGTATTCCATGAATGCTTAAACTTTGTGGGCAAATGGTTTTAGAGTCAAAAAAGAAAATGATAAGATAGTGAGATAAGATTAATGCTGGTGCAAACTGCAAAATGCAATAATAAAGTAAAATTTTAAATGTCAAGTTTACCTGACTAGTCTTTTCGAACAATGTGTCATGAGTACCCTCAGAATGATCCAGTGGAGACTCCTCCAATGACTTATTTTGCTCAGTTGATTGTCTTTCAGCATCTCTTTGTTTCTTTTCTTCCTCCTTTTTCAGACGTTCTTCCTCCTCTACCTTTTCTATTTGTTCTTTATGCTCTGTGTAGAAGGTGAAATCAAACTTGATACTAGGAACATTGCATGGTAATCTCACATATTCTATTCATTCTTGTTAGAAAACAAAATACTGACAAGTTCCACAAATCAGTTTTGCAATATATCAATGCCTCTTATAGCATATTTTTCAGTTCAGCATATTGTCCTGATGAAGATCAAGTCAAGATAGACAATAACAAGTCATCCTAAAAGAAAGATTTTAGAAGCACTAGGAGTACTATAACCATTCCAGATGGATTGTCAGTCTAGTGGTTGACATAACTCAAGTTGGTTGGTTCCAGCGGTTGCACAAAAGAAAGTGTCAGCCTAGATAATTAGTTGTCAATGATAAATTAGCAGTTAATATTCCACTCATTCTCAAAGATAAATTATTCAGTATGACCTGTCCATCATTCAAGTAAAATCAAATAGCAAAGTTTGTGTTACCTAATTATGTATTGTTTTCTAGTGAGACAATGTGAGAGCGCCAAGCACTTAAATTTGAATCCAACAGTATCATGGAATATTAAATATTGTAATTGTTTAAACTACACAGTAATCTTAACTTTTGAGAGATGGACAAGATCATTATAATAAGTGTCAGAACAACGAAGGCTGAACTTGGATGTGCCATTTTATGTATTAATGGTACTGCACCTCTGAGTTTATCAACAAGTCCTTTAAGTATCTTCTCTTCACTTTTCAGCTTCGACAATTCTTCTTCATCTTTGGCAAATGCCTGTTTTGCTTTTTCAACTTCTCGTTTCCGGATAACTAATCCATCCTGATGTGTTGCTATCTTCTTCTTCAACTTTTCACACACTGCTTTCCCAGCCTCCCAACATGTGTTTAGGCAGTTCACATTCCCTTTATATTCATCACTCCCGTCACAACAATCTGCATGTAACAACATGAGAAAGTGGAGAGGCAAGAAGTTTCAAAAGTCTTCAAATATAAAACTTATAAATTATATGGTATTTCCATAAGAAGAGAATAGAATGAAAACCTAGAGATAGTATTATCGGACTTCATGTGCTACTAACAATTTTACACAGAAGACAAGGCAATTATCGACAGAGGCTATTGGTGTTATCGTATAAAATACTATTTGAAAATAAAATTCATATACACATGTTCACCTTCTTTCACTCTGTTTTCTGATCATGAATGAGAGAGAAATTATTAGGGATAAACAAAAGATGGAAAAGGTATAGATGTATAACACACAGCACATTATAACTAAAATAAAATTTGTTCCAAATGGTTAAAATTGCATGATAATTTATAAACATAACCAAACAAATTGACTTTCAGGTCTAACAGAACCCTGCAATAACTTAACATGTCTTCTTGGTTAACTGAACATAGTTGGAAAACAGATGAATTGATGCATAAAAGACACAACAATGAAACTATGCATATTTCAGCCGACAATATGTAGTACTTGACAACAAACAAGCATAGTTCAACCCCATAAACACTTGTACATAAATCCCCCTATATTACTGAAGCTGATTCCTTCCAAAATAAGCAATCGTCAAATGTAAAAAAAAAAACAATAATAAATCTATCCTTTTTTTATTTTTTAGTTTTTTTTCTACAGCATCATTGCAGTCATAGCAGAAAGTTTCAGCTGGAATAGCAAAATTAGCCAAAATCAAGAAAAGGGAAAAGAGACACAGTTGTTTTCCTTCTTACCGCAAATGCCATCATTTACACGAGAAGAGTAGATCATCTGTGGAATGTGACCCGCATTCCGGCAATAGAATTTACCTTCTGGGCAGGCTGATGTTCCTGCAAGCTCCAAAACTAATACATTCAGGAAAACCGTCGAATAGAATAAGAAAAAATGAACGGAAAGAAACCTGAGCTAATGCCCTTCCGACTAGAACCCTAACATACGTGCAAAATCCACAAAACAAAGGAACTTATCAGACACGAGCAAAGTAGCCGAGAAAGAAACCAAAACATTTCGGCGTAGAATCACTAACCCGGTTCGTCGGTTCCATCTTGGCAGTCACAGAAATCATCGTTCAGCTGCTGTTTGGTGAACTTCTTGGATCCATCCTTGCATTTAATCACATCCGACTTGTAGAAGTTCTCATCTGACGGACCAAAGAGATCGAAAAGACCACAAGAATCTCCCAGGAACGGGAGATCGAGGGAAAGCAAGAAAATAAGAGATCAAACAGAAAAAGAGAATCCAATGCGGTTAATAGAGATCATCACCTTCGGGGGCAATTCCAAGCAGCTCGCGGGGGGGGAGAGAAGCGAGTCCGGGGATCCACGACAGGCATAGGCATGAGATCGCGAGAGACACTGGTAGGAGGAGATGGATTCTCATCGGTCCCCCTCGAGGAGAAGCTTCGTCTCTCTTCCGCTGCGACGAGGGGAGAGATCTCTATACAAGAAGCAATTCTTCGTCTCGGGTGTGATCGTGGCCGTCGGTTTTTCTTGATGCGGCTGATAGGGCAATTTTGTGCAGGAATGGATGGAGGAGAAGAGGAGGAGTCGGGCTCGGGGGCTGATCGGGTGCGACCCGACCCACTTCTTCTAATTCGATTTGCCGGGTCCACACGCGACACAATGTGTTGGGCACGTGACCGAGCCAAATCAATATAACAAGCAAAAACTTAATGGTTTAAAATTGTTTTAAGAGAGACTAAGATTAAATTAAATATTTTTTATTTATAATTAATATAAATAGGTTTATTTTGTAACAAATAATGTAATTTAACAAAATAAAAAAAAAGGATGAAGAAGTATATACGGGTTGTTGACTAATTGCGTAGTTAGTCAATGGTACTTCAGCAAACCTACCATCCAATTTAATCCCAAAATATAAGGTTGGATGGATCTATTATTGCTAATTTAGACTCTTAATTCGAAGTTGATGAGTCATCGCATCGGATTGAATCATGACAAATGATATCGAGGCCGGGTTATTATCGAACGAGAAACATCGATGCCTGAACGAATCTTAAAGCGGAAGCTCTGCTGTGAGCAGCCCGGGGGCAAAGTAGTTTATATACCATACGAACTGTACAGAATGAGAGGAAGAAATGAAGCGTGAAGGTTTGCTTGCTTCGCAGTGGTGGCATCAGATACTTAGAACTATGTGGAAACTTCAAGCTCGTTCCTATGGAAATGATAAACTGGATTATCTCCAGAGACTAATTTTTGGGGAAATCTGTGTTTTGTTTAGGAACTCATTGTCAGTTCTGCTGATATGGTATGTGTTTTTGGTTCTTATGATTTCAGTAAAACAAAGTCAAGATTCTTGACATTGTAGTTATATGTAGATACCATAAAATTCTATGTTATAGTCCTTATTAGTATGAGATAGTTTTTTACTTTGTTTCTCTTCCACTGGTGCCATTTTCAAAGAGATTAAAGAACACAGTTTCCTTTTCTTAGCCTACTGGTGCTTCAACTAAAGCTGCCTTTTCATTGTTCTTATTGAGCAATAAGAGTGCTTTTTTGATATATTAACAAGATTAATGGATCTAGTTATTATTACATCCCTCTGAAAGATTTTTTTATTTTTCACACAACTGGCAGGCATATATTTTATACAAGTTGGTCTCCTTCATATTTGATTTTTATTTTGTAATCTCTATGGAAGACAGAAAAAATGAAAGATAATGATGATGTAACAATATTTTAGTATCTTTTGTAACAATAACAATGATGATGAGTAAAATTAATGCAGCAAATGAGATACATAGATAGAATTTCTAGCCTGTTCTCCTTGTATGATTGTGCTGCTGTTAATACTAATAATATTTTGGATTTTTACCCCAAAAAAAAAACAAGATCTAATAAGCACAAAAGCCAAAGTCCAGGATGATATAATATTTTTAATCTCTGGTATCAAATGAGAACATTTGAGACAGAATGTAAAATGGAAGTCCATAATAGTCTTGTAACTGGAGTGATGACCCTCCCAATTATAGCTCCTTACTGAGCATTTGGTACCCTAATAATGCTTTGCATAAATAGATATAATTATTTTCAAAAAAAAAACACAAAAGCTAACTTTATATTCTCGATATTAAATGATCTTAGCACAGAATGAAGAAGGAAGAAGTAGATTAAACAACTCCAACAGGCACTCTATACCCTGCTAAGAAGACAACAATTTCTTGTTTAGTCTCTTGATAACCATGATTCAAACAAGTGCAAAGTTACAACTTCTCTGACCAAATGTGTTTGACATCAAAAGATGATGATAATTCAGCCTATTGATAACTAGAAAAATGAAAAAAGCTTCAGACTCTGGACATCCTCATGAATCCTCAAGGCACTCTTCTTCTCCAAACTACCAAGTGAAGTCACTCTAAGTAGGCTTTGCGACCTGAACAACAAGCAAACATTACATCTGGGTTTTTTTGGTATATATCAATATATTATCTATGCATAAATAGAGTGTGTTGGGTTCCATTCATTTTTCAGAATCAACAAGAAGTTGAACTGACTAGAATTACTCACCAAGAAGTAACTCTCACCCATCTGCAAGCTCTGCATAAGGATTCCATGCTCATTGACAGGCAGCAGCTCCCCAGAGGAATGGACAAGCAGCATATCTTGACCAAACATAGCTCTCAGGTCTATAGGTCCGCTTGGAACCTCGTTGAGCACCCCATCGATGAACACAATTACGGTTCCTGCAATGATGCATCTCATCTACTTATCAACTCAAAAGGAAGAAGAAGGTTCATGTGGATGTAGGAGCAAATGAGTTCATCTTAAGCTTAAACTGTGATGATTCATGGAAAACTTAGAGTAGCTTTTAAATAATCAAACAATAGGAAGAACCAAAGTTTGTTGATTTAGGGTTAGCACATGAACATGCTAGACAAAAGTTCAACATACAAAAGATCTATCCGAAACCCAAAGTTGGTGACTACCTTGCGCTTCTCAAGCTCAAGAATCCAAAATTTAGATGGATCTGTGATGTTGAATGCTCAGATCTAGAAATCTAGTGGTGGAATGAACAGAAGAGACCAAACTAGTTTAATGGAGCAGTCAGTCAATCAATTTTTGTCATCGACAGAAGAGTCGATGCCTCAGTATAAGAAGAGTAGTGAGTCCTTGAAACAAAGAAAAGATTTGCTTAGATTTAAGGTAGTATGTCTGTTGTTTGTTTCACTTGTCGAGTCCATCACTGGTTATCATGTCCCACACCACTACGAGAAATCCAGAAAGAGGCAGCCATGCACTAACCAGGTTGGCTGTGCAACTGCGAGACATCAGAAGAGCGCACGACGGGAGACTGAGTGCTATCCACGAGTCCCATCTGGCGAGAGATCGAGAAGAGATCTTGGGCGCTATCATCCATCAACATGACGTTGGCGGCGGAGGAAGAAGAAGAAGAAGAAGAAGAAGAAGAAGCAGAAGAAGACCGAACTCCACCGCCTACTTGCTGCGCGACTCCTGCAGCTCTAGGATCGGCCACGAGGCTCGCCTGCAGCTGGCGCTGGCGGCGACGGGACCTCGACCTCCGGTTCTGGAACCAGTAGAAGACGTTGGCGTCTCCCACCGGGCCCAACTGCCCGAGAAGCCTGCGGATCCTCGCGGTCTCGTCCTTGGTAGGGTTTACCATGCCACAGTTGAAGATGGACTCCAGTATGAGGATCTGCTCGGCCTTCGGCGTCCACCGGGTGCGCACGGGCCCGGTGACGGTGCCGTCGGGAGCAGATCTCTGCAGGCTGGAGCTGTTGCTGTGGCCTCGGTTACTGTCTTCCATGGCCGAAGTGGCTTGCAGCTGGAGCGACGAAGAAGGAAACCGAAGTCACTGAAAGCAGTGATGCGAAGGAAAAGAGATGCGTCAAGCGTTCACCCACGCAAGATCTTATGGATGGTATATGATGACATCGTGCCAAGCATAAGTGGTATGATCTCCAACGTATCAAAACTTGAAGCTTCGATAAGGATTGATGTTTAAAGTGTATGATGTATGATGTTATTACTTCTTTCTGCTGTTTATATCCCGAAGGAGGAAGTCCTCAAGGAAGGAATGGTCAAAGAGTAGCACCACCAATTTATTAGGTCTGGCGTAGCATGGGCTTTGCCCTGAGTGGAGAGCAAACGATGGAACCCCAAATACGAGAGAAAGGAAGGCTGATGCAAAGAAGAAGAGACAGGAAGCACACAATATAATAACATGTTGGTGGGAGAGAGAGAGAGAGAGAGAGAGAGAGAGATAGGGAAAAGGTTTGGCCATCTTTAGTCACAGCAGAAACCGATGCCGCGGAAGGAGGCTCGGTTCGGTTTGAAGGTCTTTAATTACCGCTGTCCCCTTCCATGGCAACCGTGCCATCTGTAGCTTCTCTTCAGCATCAAACTCGAACTCTGTGCTTGTCTTGATCTGATTAATTCCTTGTAGCTTTACATTTTGACGACTCAGCTCAGATATATATATATATATATATATATATATATATATATATATGATCGAGTGATTGAAACTTAACCTTCTCTTATTCCCGTCCGTTCAAAGGAACTCTAAAGATAGATAGTGATCAGTTTCGATGGATGCTTCTGCAAGTAGATTTTTGATGATAGATCATGATCATTGCTTCGACAGCCTTAGCATGCATTCACCTCATGAAACAACTGTCTGCTACCAAGGAAATGGATGCTTCTGCACACTTACGGAGAGTGGCAGAAAGGTAGTAAGACCCAGTAATGGACATCTGAAGTAATAGTAGTGATGTGATGATATGGTCTCAGTTACTCTCCTGGTTGGAGTAGCAATGGATGTCTTCTTTCGAGAACAAGCTGAGCTGAGAGATGTTGTATTGCTGCTCATATCACTCGGATACTTCAGTAACTTGATGTTTAGATTGTCTTTTACTTGAGAGCCTAATTTTAAGGTAGTGGTGCTTCTCAAGGCCTGATATAAAACATCACTTGTTCTTTTGGTAAATGCTATTGTATTTATTGCTTGATATTGTGATGAGAAGATGATTTTATTTGTCTTTTTCTCAATCAAGCTATATTGGATGTATGTAATCCATGTTCTTTATCAGCTCCAACTAAACATCCATGGTGGTATTTCTCCTCTAAACTAGTAACAAAGTTGCTAGTAAACATAATAAAAACAAGCATGGTATCGTAATCCACATCATCTTTCGAAGCATACTTTGACAATCGGTTGCCCCAAAGATATACTGGACATGACACAAATATGAAGTCCGATGATATATTCTCCGATAATTGCTTCGATATAAATATACTTTAAAAAACTCGTTAGCTTCTATAACTCATATTCTCACTTGATATATCAAATAAGTTTGTATATATTTCTCAATATGTTCTTCGATATGGATCTTTGGATAGTAGAATACTCTTTCTCTCTCTAAGAGTAAGCAATCGGCATATGTCGAGATGACCTTTTTCAAAGAGTATTATGATACCCTCTTAGCAGTTTATTAAATCATCAATCCAAATTGCATACAGATGAGTTGCTCTTGGATCCAAAATTGTCCATTAGCTATTTCAATATCATCATTATAAAAGATCATGATAAAGACACACATAAAATAATATCTCTGTTTCCTTATATCCTCAATCAATATATGATTTAAGGATCAATTACAGATAGCTTATTTGATAACCTGATTTGAGTGATTAGTTGAGAGAAATATCTCCCTTATAAATATTGATCATCTGAATGAAAAAAACAATAATCCTTTTCATAATTTATTTCTCTTTTTTACTATCATCAACAACAGTGCATCTTTGAGCTCATTACTATAATGTGTAAAAATTACATCAAATGAGATAGATAACTTTGCATGTAAAATGAGATACAACTTGGCTCTTCCATCATCTCGACATCCACAAAATCTTCTCGCGGAAGTCTACTTTTGGGTGGGTGAATTCGTGGTCACATCTTCTTGTCAACCGAGAACATGGAGTCGATCGATATGGATGCGTCCAAGAAGGGTATGAGGAGGACACAGCTGCCGCTTTGGTGAGGGTGATGGATAAGACTCCACCATTCATGCAAGGCTGGGGGGGGGAGGCGCCCTCCCCCCCCCCCCCCCCCCCCCCACAGAATAAATATACATGTAGCAGTAGATTCGTAGGTGGTAGGGGTAGAGGCTGAGGAGGGTGTTTCCACCAGGCCAACACAAGCAGCCAGGACTTAGATTTCAGTTCCGAGGACGGTGCATGTTCCCCTCTTGCATGGCTGAAGTGACGCTCGTGGTCTCAAGAAATGTTCTCTCCTCCTTTCTTCCCTCTTTGGAGGACAGAAGAAGAAAGAAAGAAAGAAAGAAAGAAATATTCTCTTTCTTTTCCACCTTCCCAGAGATCAAAATTCTGACCTTTTACTTTGAACTCTACCTGCTTATTCGGAATTATCGACTAACTTGAACATCGATAAGATCTCATCATCAAGTATGTCTCGACGCTAATATCTACAAGTCGGATATCCGAATAAGATTGTGTTTTCAATGAGCAATAGATTCGATCCATCCGACGACCTCGATTGGATCGACTTCGTACAAATAACCATACTCGACATTAACGCAACTAAAACTGATTGTTGCATACGATCCCATGTATCGATGGTTTATGCACAGACATCTTCGACAGCGAGCAGCATGGGGATGAACGAGGAGGGAGGAAGATGACGCCAAGGACTCACCCTTCCTCCTCCGCCACCATCTTTCCATTGGAAGATTCACAAGAATCGAGTGATTCCTTCCCCTACACGAATCACAACTGTCTTCTTCACATCAAACATGGAAATATGTATGTAAATAATAGAGTAGAATCATTTGGTGGGTCGGTGGTGGGATCAAACAGGCCAATTCTGGGCCACCTCAAAAGCCCATTGGACACACACACACTGTTGAGTCCAATAACTCCATACAAAATTTGACCCCGAAATAAAATGAGGCTCACTAAGACATTAGATTGGATTCGGATACTACTCATCATCATTGGGGTCAGATTAGATTGGACGGATCTATTTTTGGATTCGGTTAAGCTCGAGATTTTTTCCTCTTTTTTATGAAAGAGAAATTTCGTTCACCACTAAAGAGCTATCTATCATTCACATAGTTGCCTTCGAAAACTAAAGGGCTATAACGACGCCTCTGTCTACCCTTTTTAAGCTATCCAAAAGTGCTAAGCCTTCCGCCATTAGAGCGTTGGAGAGCTTCCGATATTTACATTGGATAACAATCACAACACTGTCAACACATATTTTGTACCTGCAAAAGTATTAGCTGTCGTAAATGGGACATCACATTCCAATATACAACAAAGAAAACTTGCACAATAATTAGTATAAATATTCTTGCTAGCGACATAAATTTCATCCATATAAAGGCCAATGCCTTGCTAAGGAATAATATCATTTTTACAACTCCACAAGAAATTAGAAATAAAATTAAGCATCTATCTCGCACACTTTATATATTGGTCTCATGATGTTATATTACATGCTTCTCAAAGGTTAAGGACATATCTTGAAGGTGCTAGTTAACTTGATTGAAAAAGATATATATTATCGTAAGATCTTGGACTCGAATCTTGTCTTTGTCATTTACCTTTTATCAAAACATATATATACCTATCTTAGATAAGATTTATATATTCTTGCTAGCAGTATAAATTTCATCCATAAAGGCCAATGTCATACTAAAAACAATATTGTTTCTACAACTCCACAAGAAATTAAAAATATAATTATCTATCTATCTTGCACACCTTATATATTGGTCTTATGATAATATACTAGATCTACTTATGAAAGGTTAAGGGTTAAAAATCTCACATTTCTTGAAGACGGTGGCCAACTTGATTGAAAAAGATCTTTATAGATTATCGTAAGATCTTGGAATCGAATCCCGTCTTCATCACTTACCCTTTCTCAAAAAATATATATACTTATCTTAAATGAGATTTACCCAGCCCTAACCCTTAATCAACCAATAAATCCGAACCGAAAGTTTAGGTATAGTCCCTCATTACGAATCACAAAACGACTCAATAGGTTAATCAAATACCTTGGATCTATCTTAGACAATACGTGTAAACCTACTATCCATGAATTTCTTCTCTCTTTTTTTAGAGGATTCTCCAAAACAATTGATAGTGGGTGGGGGAAGGACCACATTGCAATGTTCTCAATCGAGCTATCTGCTCACCGACCAGAAGTTGCGACCATTAGAACTCAAACATAAGAAATGAGGTGAAGATAAAAAAAAAAGTGACTCCCCACATGCACATCAATCAATCACGGTTGCAATCAAGCAAAGAGTCTTTCGACTATAGATATAGATATATATGAGGCTTAGTGCAGGATGGGTGTTATATCTTTCTGTCCATGTCCATTGGCACATTGCATTAAAGAAACACGACACACGCAACAAATTAAGGCACCAAAAGGGATTCGGCTCCACCGTGATCGACCATGATTTCTCCCTCAAGAAATATATAGGAAAGAGGTCGATGATGTTAGCTCTCATGACACATTTTCCTATGCTGAGAAAAAAAATCTTGGCCAATTTAATCTTTCCATATGACTCTTAGAACAAAAAATGTTGATTTTATTAATATCAACACTTTTTATTCTTGCATAATATGCTATGGTTATATATATATATATATATATATATATATATATAGAGTTCGCACAAACATATATATATATATATATATATGCATCTTAATGGGAAATTCATACGTGGAATATTTTAATATTTGAAGAGCATATATGGTAATTCGAAGTTAGGTAATTGAAATCTCACTAGTTCTTGTTTTAGATTAAAAATAGTTGATGAGGAAATATATAATTATATATAGGTGGATTTAGGCAACTAATGACGAGGAGAAGCATGTGAAATTAGAGATGATTAAAAAGGACACTTTTTGGGAGAAAACGTGTGCCCTTCGTAATGGAAAAAGAATGGAGGTTCTTTTGGCTCTTGTGGTAACAATGATGATAGAGATGTGTGTTGATGTTGTCTGTGGAATTTTCTTTCTCTCTCTCTCTCTCTTCCTTTGGCTACATCATACTTTGTTAAAGTTAACAAGTCACAGAAAGTAGTTTGAATAGTCTTTTGTTCTTTTGTCGTTGTTGTTTTTGTAATGGGAATTTGAGGTTGAGTTGGATGTGCGGTGGCATCAATGGAAGAGGAGATGAAGGTAGGCTGTCCTGCTGGTTCAACAATGGCTGCCCTTGCATGCATGTCACATCATTTTTCTCGGACACAGAGAGAGAGAAAGAGAGAAAGAGAGAGAGACGGGACAGCTTCAACTAACTGACATGGGAGAATCCTACGGCAGATTTTGGATTTTGCTGTCCCCAAGTAAAGTCGAGCAAAATCCCACCATGTGTGGCGGTGGTCCGAGAGCTTCTTTAAGGTCACCTACCGGTGCTATTCGAGGAATGCTAGTAGTAACTTGTCCTTTCAAGTCATCATGATGCATGGGGGGGGGGGGGGGGGGGTCCAACAAAGGGGTAAAGCGAGAAACATATGTTGTGACCATGAAGACGAAGATGTGCCCAAATGCCTTGTCTTTCTAACACGAGAGACCTTCTTCCACACTCGGCCTAATTTCCTGCTTCTATCACGTGTATGATATGGAACTCAGCAATTAAATGATTAAAGTTGGACAGCCAACCATCTGATCGAGAAAATGACATGCAACTAATCTGATCATCTATGAAAACTTGCTTCTTTTCCGTTCCTTAGTGTTGTTGATTATCTGATACGAAGAGAAGGGTGGTCATAAATCATACCTCGGTCCTCGTTTTACCTGTGTGTTTCGTTGCCTCCTCGAGCAGACGTGAGCTGTGCTCCCGCGGACGGATGACACTGATACCATGAATCAAAGAAAAGAGAAACCGCACGACGGTGAGGTGATCAAGTGACGGAAAACGGAGAAGATGATAGCTTACCTTCGCACGCACTCCCAAGCAATTCCGATTTCGATGCATTCACCGTTATGGCAGCTGAGACACGGAGGGCTGCGATCTCGCTACTGCTACATGACAGTGCTCTCTCTCCACGATCCTTCTGCAGAAACATACAAAGGCATATACTTTGCTGCATCCATCGAATGAAATTTTCATGTCCATTTGTGCCGCAGAGTTAGCTGCCACGTAACCAATGTTAAACGTTTTTCTTCATTTTGGTTTTCATCTAATTATTCGACAAAAGAAATGCTACTATATGTTGATTTTAACCGAATGAGGATCTCCATACACTAACAACAATCGAGTGTAGATTCAACAGAGGATAAGGTCAAGAAAAATCATTTAAATAAAAATATGTTAATAAGATCTATATATATTATGATAAAAATAAATAAAATTATTATTATTAGTGATACGATGAAAGATAAAAATGAAGAATAAGAAATTTTCTATATATATATATATATATATATATATATGTTTGGTAGCACCTGCAAGTTGAAGGAGATAAGAAGCAAAGTCAACCACATTTGATATAGATGATATAAGAAACATGATTAACATGCCGGCACCACTTTATCTAGCACAAATAATGATTAGCTAACATGACATTACATAGAAATGTCATCAAAATGGCAAAGTGGCATGATTTCTTTTAGAACTTATTCTGCTTTGCTTTAATGTCTTGTAGTCTTCCACAGCAAAGCTGGAAACTGTTCATCAAAAGCGGTATGTCGGAAAAGAGGGATGAGGTGACCATACGCTTTGGGTGTGCCTGTGTCTGGTAGCTGCCCTTCGATAAGGCAGATTTATTTTGGTTTGCACTAGCAAGATTACGATGCTAGTCAAAGGAGCTATTCCTTTGTTAATATAATATGAGACCAAAGCATTCTTTTCCGGTAGTGACTTCTTGGAGAAGGTAAATTCCAAGAGTATGATTGGGTAAGAATAGGAAACAAAAATTTTAGAATTTTTTTTTACAAAAAAGAATATTTCATCAGCGTGCATGAAAAATTAATATACAAAAATTTATAAAATCAAAAATTACGCGTATAAAAAAGATATGTTATATAGGGATATCGTATATCCCTGAAAATCTATAGGTCTATGGGAAAAGATAAAATGGGTCAACTGTCCTTCTCTTTAGCTACTACGAAAATACTCAATCAAGAAGGGGCCGACCCTTCTTGCTATCCACACGCCCCCAAATAGAGGCTACTAGCTGAGAAGGAGAGGAGAATAGGAGGTGGCAGTCAAAAGGGGTTTGGCCTATGACCCTTTGGTTCCCGCCTATTTATAGAGGTCTCTTATCAACTTAACCCTAATGGATAATGTCCTATTAGATACTGGATCTCCATCCAACTACCCAAGCCTCTTAGATCAATGGATCTCTACCCAATAATCTCTCATTGGCTCTTATTGGATCACATTCATATAATCCAATAATTTATGAGTTTATTGGATATCCAATAAGATATAGGCTCTAGTGGATATCTCATATTCAAACCTCTACTCATCGCAACACCTACCATATATGTGTGACCCTCTAAGCCCAATATCGAGCTGGCCGTGAGCCATACTTATCAGAACTCATTCTAGCTCAGTAAATTATTATCTTCATAATAATTCACTCGACTCATCAATTGCAAACGTACTATACCATTACGCCGTAGTCCCTAAACGATATAGAGGAATCCAATCCATTGGACCTGTTTGTCCTCGGTTATCGTGTATCTATAGTCCCTCAGCCATCTAATATCTTAGAGACCGTATACCAAACATGGTGCTGCTAAGTTCATACAGAATCTACTTGAGTCTTGTTCTAATCGAATTCTCCGAAAAATTGTTTCTCTCTTAATCTGAATGACTCTAGCCATAGATTTTTCTTGAGCAAGAATACATAGAATATTCCTCTCATGACACCGAGGGCGGATAATCATTTATTAACACTCAATAGCTCTCATAAGGTTGTCTACCACTCCCGATGATCAATTATGCTAGATCTAGATCTTCTAGGTCTATAATTCTGGTATCAAAGAGTGGAGTACTCATACAGGACATTCTTAATGTCTCAAATCTAATGACCAAATATACCATTGGTACGACGAAATTACTGTCTAACTATGAGATATTATCAACCATCCAATATTCCGTAAAATGATCAATTAGTAAACTCATTTTTCAATGAGAATCTACATTGTATCTCTAGTGTCCCCATATGAGCAACTATGAGACCAATCGCCTCTATCATATGGACGGGTCTATCCGATTATCTCAATATCTCTCTTTAGTAACATACGATCGAAATTATTTAAGGACTGTGTTTAAAAGTAAATCGGTCTCATTACCATAATCTCATCACGATCTAATTTCAATTACACACATCTATATCATAATATACGTAACAGATAATATAAAATAAAAAAAACACTATCAAATACATAAAAAAATAAAAATAATACATATCATCATTTATGTAATTGAGTTGAAGAATATGTATGACTAGCAATAAATTCTTTCACCCATACATTATAACCAATAAATGCGAAAGGTACTTAGCTACACTACATGGGAGAATTCAATCTCACGAGATGTGTATATAAATATTAGGTTTAAGGGAGAGAAATAAGAAAGGATGAGCATGAAGGTGTAACGCAGGAACAAAGTTCAAAAGCACGGTACAGGATGCAGTGAACAGATGTCGTAGTGAACGGGAAATGGCAACACAAATGGGCACAATGGTTACTGACTCTACAGTTTCTCTTAGCTCCTTTAGAACAGCAAGAACAGTGGGGATTGCAAAGAGCAGAGAAAGTTCTGATGGCTTTGTCAAGGGTTAGAGGGACAGAGGCAGATATATGCGGGTGGGGGATGATGGACTCGAACTCCCATGTCCACACGAGTGGTTCTCCATTGACCCCGTGCTTGCGACCACCGGTATCGACACCTCTGAGCTATATATCAGTCTCAAAGTAAGCACGGGAACACACACTGAGGGAAGAGAGAGACTCGTGTGGGTCTCTGTTCCACCGAAGGAAGTGTTACTCTCTCTGCCGTCCTTGAGTTGCCATCTTCATGAATACCGAACGATTCCTCGGTTTGATCCCTCCTTTTCTCATTCTGAGGCCTCTTTGTCTTTAAACTTGTCATAGGATCTGTTCAGCTCCTCCTTGCGTTGTCTTGGTGTTCTTCCTTTTTCTTCTGAACCTTGGTTCTGCTTCCTGCTCAGATCTTTGTACCCCTCATCTGAGCATCTTGGGCCTTTGGTCTATAAATAAGGGAAAGAAATGGCTCCCTACGAACTGCAGCACGCAGGTGAAATGGAGTTGTTCCCTGCAGCACCACCTACCTTTCTTGCAGTTATGGAGGGGCATGAGAATCCTGAGAATGGAAAGAGCTACAACAAAGGCAAGGAGGAAGAAGGTGGTCATGGTATCATCCATGAGACGGAACAGCAGCACAAGCTATGCGCCAGGGGCCATTGGAGGCCAGCCGAGGATGCCAAGCTCAAGGAGCTTGTCTCTCAATATGGCCCCCAAAACTGGAACCTGATTGCTGAGAAACTCGAGGGAAGATCAGGTACTCGAAGGAAAAGAAATATTCTGATCTTTTCTAGTTTAATCCAGTCTATATATCGGTGAGTTTTGGTGATTCTTATCGGTCTTCTTTCTTCTTGTTTATGGATTTGATTTTGAGCAGGGAAGAGCTGCCGACTGAGATGGTTCAACCAGTTGGACCCAAGGATCGACAGGAAAGCATTCTCCGAGGAAGAAGAGGAGAGGCTTTTAGCTGCCCACAGGCTTTATGGGAACAAATGGGCACAGATCGCCAGGCTCTTGCATGGCAGGACAGACAATGCAGTCAAGAACCATTGGCATGTGATCATGGCCAGGAAGCAGAGGGAGCAGTCCAATGCTCGTAGGAGCCGAAAGCCACCTGCTCCCTCCCCCATCTTTTTCCCATCTCAGGCCCTCCCCAGGAGGAAGGAGGTCAGCGCCAGCAACAATGCATGCAGTGGTGAGTCGAGCATCAGTGGCACCAGAGATGAGTGTGATTCCACATGCACGGACCTCTCTCTCAATTCCCTCACCAGCAGGATTGCTCCCAGCTTCCTCGACAGACGAACAAGTCCCTCCCAGCAGCCGCATTCTTTTGACATGCTCGATGGTATGACCTCTTCTCCATACTCTCACTATAGTTTAAATTCATATTCTTGTGTTTCGTATTATTTTTCGACTTCCAAGCTAATGCCATGCTCATTTAAGTCCCTCGTTGAAAGGTGGCTAGGTGTCACTTTTGCTTTACTTCAATCACCAGCCACTTGCGATGAATGAATGATCCACGTTACTTTATGCAGGGTCAGATGAAAAAAAGGTGGTGGCAGCAGCAAGAAATGCATCTTCTGAGAAGCTGGGTGACTCCGGTGGTAGCTTTTTCTCTCATGGCGCTCGACCGGTGGCCTACCACATGAGCAATGCTTTGCCTCATGGTCAGAAAAGACATGGGAGGGAGAAAACTCGGCTGCCCTTCATAGATTTCCTTGGTGTTGGAGCAACATAGCAAAGGGTGTTGGTCTCAGAAGAGTAGGCCTACGGAACAACAACGTTCAGCTGCTGCCGCTGAAGAACGTTGATCCTTTGTCATCTACCTATTCCTCTCGACTTTGTTACTGAACTTATCCTGTGAGCTTCTGTTGCACACATCGAATCAAGTGAGTAAGGTCTGGTCACACAGGAACTCAAGTAGTCTTTGGTAGAACGAAACACAGTGTCCTTGCTATGAACTTTAACCATATGATTCAACCTAAGAACAACTTTTTTCGACTCTGAAGTCAGAGACGTACGTCTCTGACCTCTCCGACGATGGCTGTGCCTTTTCCCCGTCAAAGCAGCTTAGTTTCCGAAGGTTAAAAGGAAGGTGACACCTATTCCCCTACACCATGTCCTCAGCTAGAGTCTCTCGTTCCCACCTGAATCGCAGGGTTGGTCATCATCCCACTGCCGACATCTGGTGTGCAGAGGCTTTTTGTGTTGTGGTTTTACCCTCCCCACCAACTATGAAAGCTGTTAGGTGCTTGGAGGCACTGACAGATCCCTGACAGCCCCGGGTCTCCCTACCTTACAATCATGGTGGTGAACAGGTACTTCCAAGGAGAAGTAAAACAGGGCACACAACGCTGTGACCACACTCTTCGAGAGTGGGTGTTTCTATTGACCTGGTTCAAACAATAGAACAAAGCATCGGAGAGGAAAGGAACGATTTAAGCAGCTAAAGTAGGATTCTCATTCCTGCAAATAGTTACAGGCAGACGATCTTGTCAGGTGTAAAATTACAAGTTCTAAAGCTCAAAATATTAAATTCATGCAATCACGTATTTCTAAGGTTTCACGAGAGCTTTCAATTTGCATAGAGAGAACTGTTCCTAGAGCAGAGATATATGGGGTATGGTAGCTCCTCAACATAGTTATCGAATCTGAACTGGATGGATCATTTTTTATCCAAATAATAATAATAAATCAAGCTTTTGATAGGTCCAGCTTATTAATTGAATCATCTTTGATTCAGTAACAAAGGTATTGAATCATCTTTTTTTAGTGTTAGAAAAAAAATCGATAACATCCTAGTCAAACTAACAAGGTTCAGATCCACATTTTGGACTCATGCTCACATAAGTAACGGAGGGGGGGCGGGGGGACAACTCATAACCTTGACTCATGTTCGAACCAAAGGGATAAATCTTATCTCTCTTATGTCATATGATTACCACATGTTAGATGATAATTTGTTGATTATATTTCTCCCATCATTAGCAAAAGAAAAAAAAAATCAAGTTTTCTTCTATAACTAATATTGGAGTCCTCTCTCATCTCTCCTCTTTTGTTATGTTCATTGACACTTTGATTATCATTTTATATTCTTTATTCTCCATTAGCCACTATTATCGCTTCTCTCTCTCACCAACTATTTTCACCCTCATTTTCCCTTTTTACTTACACTATATGGATAACCTTAAGGCTTCGTTTAATCGTTGCCCTAACTATGCAACTTAGTTCGAGTTTGATAACAATGCAACTTAGAGACAATGCGGAGAATATACAACTTTAAGAAAATGACATTTACCTGCTTTTGGCAACTGAACGTCCACCATCTTTGCAGAAACCTAAATTCCACAATGCATTAGCTTGGACTGTTAGTAGCATCAGCCTAATAAAAGAAAGTGATATGACACCATAAGACATAGAACAAAGACAAATTGACTTGTTTTTTTTTTTTTTACATTTTACTACTTTCCCATGCATAAAACACAGGCATCCAAATAAAGAACCCACTCAACCCATGTGTCAGATGCAATCTGATCAATGAAAAGTACAAGAATTATAAAAATATGTTTGCCTTGCTTTATAACAGAGCTAGAAAGCACCAACTAAGCTGAAGCTGCAGCAATTGCTGACTTAAAGGGAAGATTGCCACATCTAAAGACTTCTTTTGAGCTCGCCCTAATTAAACTATACAACAAACAGTAACTGGGAAAGCATAAGCATTGCTAGTTATGTCATCTCTTTGAACACAATCCAAGGGTCAAACTAAGGCTTGCATTCTCTCCTTTCCAGTACCACACAGGAAAGCCCAAAACGCATTCATGACTCTCCATGGTACTTTCGGAATGATATGGCCACTTTTCGTCGGTAATGCCATGTTAGCTTAAAACATCTAATAGCAAAAAGAACTACCAAAGGGAGAACAGTATGCTGAAGAGTCTCTTCTCAAAATAAAAGGAATGAGATCATGATTAGGTGGTTCATGACTATTTCTCATTAATAATGCATCCACAGTGGCTACTGACCACACAAGCGGGGTACTTCTAAGTCTCTTGAACTTGTTGAAAGCTCATCCTGTTGGATGATAAAGAAAGAACCTACCGCACAATGTTGCTCGCGCTCGAGAACAACCAATGGTTTAGGTAGTAGTCTTGAGGCCTACACAATGTCATTAATGGGGTTGGATATTGATTAGTACAATCACAAATCAACAAGATGAAGACAAAGCAACAACCGATTACGAGCACGATGAGAGGAATATCCAACATATGAAGAAAGAAGTACCATTTCAGCAGATACGAGCAAACTATGAACTAAATATTGAACTTTGCAAAGAACAACATTTACCTAACCTAGATCTCATTATCAGTGTCTTGATTCATCAGAAAAACATACTATTCTAGCTTCAGAAAACATCACAATCTGGAAAAGCAAATAAATGCAAACATAAGCTAAAAATTTATCGAGTAAATTGGAAACTCGTGATCATCCCTTCCCACATGTTATGATAAACAACTTCTCCAAGGCTTCTATAAATAATAAAGAGCCATGAATCTGAACATTACAAACAAACCCAGAAAGTGTTTTTAATGGCAATGATAAAGCCTTCGAGCAGGAATGACAAGATCATAACAAAAATTTGAACGAAACATCAGTTTGTGAAACAGTTACGTGATGCATGACATGCAATCAGACACTGAACATGGTAGAATCAAATATGGGGGACTCCAAACAGAAGTGCACGCTTCATGTTTTCCAAGTCACGTCAGAGGTGTGTACATTCTGGTACCAGGAGAAATACGGCAAAAGTAAATTTTATACGTTAAAAGAGATAACCCAATACTACTCTATTTGGATAACAATCATATTTTGAGAAATGTACTCAATAAGAAAAACCGATCCAAATCGACTGAATCATTCATTCAAGACTAAGTCTATAAAACAAAAAAAAATTAGTGCAACAATAAGCACATGCACTTCAAACAGCTTCTTTAACCGCAACAATCCATTACGATTCATCTGCAAAAAAAAAAAAGGGAGATTTTTCATTCACGCCCTACATTTCTTGAAGTTATGGTTTACATTTCCTGAATTGGCATTTCTATTTGACACCCTGTGTTTGCCTATAAAATTTCCATTAACGTTAGTCTTTCGGAACTTATATAACCTAAGTTAAAATAATTAATAGGTGAAAGTACCTTAAAAAGATTTATAAAAAAAAAGATCTCAATCAGTCCAGCAGTATTGTCTCCCTTGTGGTTGTCAATGACAATGTTATCAAGGAACTCCTGAATTTTGACAAACTAATAATAAGGCCATTCTTTGCAATCTAGGTGACCGAGGTTCGAGTTTCGGAGTTAGTTTCTCTAGTTATTCTAATATATCGACCTTCCCCGGAAGGCTGGTGCATTCCGTCGAGGCACTGAATGACGCAGCAAAACCTAAAAGCCCCAATTCCTCAACTCCTCATGCATTTCTAGCCATCAACACCATGAGTTATAACACTCATTTCAGGGAGAGAAACCAGGAGCTTGTTCTGACACCAAAAATTCTGTCAAGAATCAACCTTTTCCCCCCTAAAGCAGGAAATAAAATCTGTTGCCCGCTAGTAAAACCAGATATGGCTTCAATTCGATAAAGAACTCCAGATTTAGAAGAACATGACAAAGCACATTCTTGGTTCTTCGGTCGAATTAACAATCACCAATACATGCCAAAACCCTACTCCTTCAAACGGATTACTAAAGATAGGTTGGGAGAATTACCGTGTCCGAGGATCTTGGATGTGCCAGGGCATCGACGTCTCCTTGGATCGTCGAAGAGCATCCGCAGCCAACAAGAGCGCCTGGCGGGAAGGTGGTCCGCCCAAAGCCGGATGCCACCCTTCCCTCGTCCATCGCCGCCCGCTTCGAATTGAGCCTCCGCCACCCGCGCCACTTCGCTCGGCCCATGGGCGCTCTAAGACATCTCTGTTTCGGATCCACCGACGTCTCACTTAAACAGGCTGATATGCCGATACTCGATCAGGCCCACATCGGGTCTTAAAATTTAGAGCCGTTGAGCTATCGTGGGTCCCTGTTGGTGATATGCTGGGACCCATATGTGCGTCCCCATTGCCCCAGTCAGCATGAAGGTACGTAGGCTCATCTTCACTATTATAAAAAGAAAGATTTTTTTTTTTACTATTGTACTCTTAGATTTCGGATTACTAAGTTGGACGTTAGAAGAATCGAGAAATCTCTATCAACATCGATATTCGTGTAGATAATATCTCGAAAGCTTAATATTTCACACACGTTGGATAAGCTTACGCATACGGGTTCAGACCAACTAAGACGTCAATGATATTTTTTCTCATCAATAATATAATATAAATTACTTTCAAATATTTATATATAGTGTGTATTTTTCTTATTTTTTTATTTTTCATATTAGTTTTTTCTTATTCCCTAAGTAAGAAATATTTTTTGATAGATATGTGTAATATTATTACGTTCTTCCTTTCTCTTTTAATGGAACTCGATTGCAGTCATTGTTCTGACGAAGTCATCGAGACTTTTAAGTTCCATCCATTATTTCCTTCTGCATTCCTCAAAAGAAACAAAGACTCCACCGAAAGAAGTTATCTTGATCTTATCTCTTACACTAAGTTTTCTTAGTAGATGACAAAGAAACATCCCACGGGAGGGATCTTAAACGAATCTGACACGTTGTAGCAAATCTAACAGCTGATGCCGAGATCCGAGGACACAGTCAACGCATTTTTCCTAGGAAACACAGTCGCAACACTTGGCAAAGCCGCACACTGAAACATGCTGTTACCGTCCCCACCACCGTCGATCTCATCTCCAAGACTAAAGGAAACATGATGTTACAGTCCCCACAAATGTAGATCTCATCTCCAAGTCTAACGATGGAGGAAAATTTCCTCATGTCCGCATCTGATCCGTTTCTTGGCGACTTTGGGATCACACAGATGTAGCGCATCATTTTTTTATCTTGGAATTTGGCTGGTTAACAAATGCCAATCGAACTCTTCGATAGACCAAGCAACGCTCTACAATTAGGGTTCCAAGAGTCTTCATGCTGACTCACATCACTAAAAGAACAAGGAGAGAAGATCAAAGAGGTAGAGAGAAGACAGTTTCAGAGAACTCCTAGTCACCCAACCTTGTTCACCTGATCAGACTGACCCCACTCTGTCCACACGGCAACCCAACACATCTCACAATCCCATCACTCTTTTATGTTTTGGGTTCTTTTGCCTGCACTACAGAATTTGGTAGGTTGGTGAGTGCTCCTGATCACTGTACACGCGGATGGTGAGACAGAGACATGGAAGAAAAGATGAGGATGTTGAGGATGAACTCAGATGAACCACCGGCACATAACGGAAGCTAAGATTCGTTTGCCTTTGTCTAGGTCTTGTTAGGTGTCAGTCCCTCATTTGAAGTCTAAGGTTCCGTCGTTCCTGCAAAAAACAATGATGGTGGAGAAAAGGACCATGAATGAGGACCACCGGACCTCCGGTTGTAGCTTGCAAGACTCATCCATGTACGTAAGCCCATCTCAGCGCGGATCTCTTGCAGCTCAGATTGTAAACTTCCATGGAGCAGTGTAGAGAGGTTGATCTCGGAGGGTGCCGTTGCGTGATCGTTTCTTGTACGCATGGCAACGTGTGTAACAATGCTTCTGTGGTCGATTCATACACCCGTGGACAGAAACCAAAGGTGAGTGTCTTCTTCGTGAAGTTGCATAAAACGAGGGAAGATTGCTTCAGGGATAACTCAAAAAAGTACCAATCAGTTCTGATCTAATTATGGATGGAAAGAGCCACAAATGATTGGTCGATTGAAGGCCCCCCTTCATGGAAAAAATCCCTCAAGGAAGGCAGCAAATCCATTCACTTCAGCTCATTTTTGTTATGTGGAGATTTACCAACATCACCAGCTGCTTATTTGATGCATGAAAATGCATGCACAGCGTCACAATTATTACATGCTTTTACTGTTATCGAGAAAGGAAAAATAGCAGCGAAGTACATCGAGTCAGTGAAAGCTGAAGTGGAGTCACGATGGGCACGAGTTATGCATGGGGTTAAAAGGTACGTGAGGAGTAGGTTACTGTTTGGCGAGAATATTCCTCACTGTTTCTTCCCCGGTTTTTGATGCATGAAAGGTGGGCTGTGGCGGAAACGGCGGTTCTCCTCTTCACACCAAGTCTTCGGAAGGAACGGAAACGCTTTGCTTCGAGTGAAATGGAACGTAAGTTATCAGCCGAAGCAAATCTTGTGTTCTTTTCTGATCGGTATCTGAATCGATTCGAGAGAGGTGTGTGTGATGAAAGCAACAAGTAAATCCGTAAAACAAAGGCCAGTTGATCCATGACAGAATTCCAGATAGTTGATATGACAGAATTAACATATGTTGGATGGGTCCAACAAAAGAATTGATGCTTTTACATCAGTCCTCACAATTCTCGGTCCCTCGGAAGGAGTTTTGATCTCTATGCATGATGGTGGAACAATCAATCGAGATGCATTAATCTCAGTTGCATCAGTACTTCCAAATGTTCTCCAGATCGAGAACTGGTCGAGTCGAGGAAGGGACATCGAGGTCGTCGTACACCCTCGAAGCCACCGAGGAGATCTCCGTGTTGTGGTCGGTGCTCAGCCCCGTTTCCTGAGAAGGGCAGCCCATCGACTGGTTTGAGCACTGCTCCATGTTGTAAAGCCTCCTGATGGCACACGGCGCATCAGTTCCCGTAGCTGCTAAGGCTCTCAGCATCAATGCTTCGGCCTCTTGGTGCGGATAATTCAAGTAGCAGGAGCTCTGAGGAGGGGCTGGTGCGAAGAACGCAGGATTCGCGGGTGGATTCGTAGGAACTTGATGGCTCATCACCTGTTGGTTCTCCATGCCCATCATAGATGAGAAGCTTGCCGGAATATTCCTGAAGTCGAAGCTCTCCTCTTTGCTGCTGAAACTTGAACCAGGCCTTGTTGCACAACCGTAGAGGGGATCGATGAAAGGATCGTTTCCAAAAGACTTGATCCGGTCCAAGACAGGCACCACATCCTTGTGGAGAATCCTGCACACAACCCAGTCGTCCTGCGATCGTAGAGTTCAGATTCTTCATGCAAAGAGATAACTCTGCTGCAGGACACACACAGAAATGAAGAAGAAGAGTACCTTCGCAAACTTGGGGAGATGGGAGAGACATGAAGTGCCTTCGAGCCTGTACTCATGCATCACCCAGCTGGTCTTCTCTCCTTTGGGAGCCCTTCCTCTGTAGAACACAAGGGTCTTCTTCATGCCCACAAGAACTCCTCTCCCCTTAAAGATCTCCTTATCTTTTCCCGTGGCTTTCCAAAAGCCGGCCTCGGTGGCTCTGTTGGTCCTCGTGCCGGTCGGGTACTTCCTGTCCCTTTGGCAGAAGAAGTACCATTCTTTCTCTCCCATCTTTGCCCTGCCTGCGAAAAGAAGAAAGCTGGAGAACTCAACACACCAAAACTGGGGTTCAACCAGCAAAGGATCAAGGAGAAAGAGAAGGCGAGCTCACCTGGAAGATCCCACGGCTCGCACCTGTTCAAATCGACGTCCCCTATGGCTCTTGCAGAGAAGCCATGGTTGACGACCTTGGGTGAGAGGTAGTGGGTTATGATCTCTTCGTCTGTGGGGTGGAATCTGAAGCCGGGGGGCAAGTCCATGCACTCCTCCATCGCTGTACCTCTAACAACCAAGAAGACCAGGCGTGCTTGAGGATCTAAGAAAGAAGAGAAAAGAAGGGAGAGAGATGCACTTAAATAGAGGAGTTCCTGCAAGCCCAGAATACCTGATGCACAAGGCACTCCCCTTCCCCAAAGGGATGGTGTTGCCATTTTGCATGGTTGGTCAAAGTACGTAACTCCGGTATACTGATGAATCAATCCCTGGCAATCTTAATGATCACTAGCCAAGGACACAATTGGTTGAGAGATATAATTTCTGTGATCAAGGAGATGGGAGGAGTACTCAGTGCCGTATCTGACCATTGGAGGTGAAGAACATCTCGTAGCAAGTCATCGTTCAAATCTTGGGGAAAACATATGCCACCAAAAGAGCTGTCAAAAGCTGTGAAAGAAATCGGCTCTTCTTCCTGCTCATGATCTGCATTTCTTCCAAAATTCTGAGTAAAATTTTGCATGTATTTGTTTGTAGCTTATAATAATATTAAAACGAGCAACCGGCCAACTTCAACTGTTCTTCGAGAGTTGACTTTGCTCACCGTCCACCGTAATGATCAAAGCCAACCCTTTCACGCTGATGCCGCTCATGATGTCAATTCCCTTGTGTTTACCGAGCCCAATCTACGAGGTCAAACGATTCACCTACACACACTTGTCCACGAGGTCCAACGAATCTAGCCGTCCGATTGGTGTCTCCTTCATGGATTCTCGAGTGATTGTGACGACAGTGTTGGCGTTCTTTCAAACACCCCTTTGAGAATTAGCATGCGACAAATGCAGCCAAATTGAATTGTAAGAATAGTTACATCCGTAAGTAAGATCTTCATGGATAACGAATCAATTGTTCATCTCAAGAGTCCCTAAACCATCGAGTCAAATCTCAATGTCCAATCTAACATGATCATATTTATCAAGATAAGGCTCATTACAAATTATATTATATTATATTATATATATATATATAAAAGATTGAGAATCATGATTATAAATCTAGTTAACTATTTAGGTACTTGAATTCGGGTTCAAACCATATTTGAGCACTTGATTAAACTTACTCAACTTCTATTTAAGATAATTCCAAAGATCCAAAAAAATGCATGAACTATCGAAAAGTAACTCAAATAATTTTTAATTTTTAATTTTTAATTTTTAATTTTTGATTAAAAAATTTTAAAATTAATTTAGATAATTTAGATAAATACGAATACTTGTAAAAAAAAATAAAATATTACATTAGCATCTCTACATAAGTCAAAGATAACAACACATACGGCAAAACTTCGAATCGAAAGGTCTGAGTTAGGTGAACCTCCTCTAAAAGTACATGCCGAAGCTAATGCTTCCTCCAAACTGTGGCCTTTTCCATTACCTACCACCATCTTTTGCTTTCAGCATCGGCCACGGATCATCTCCACTCGTGCTTGTTTCTAATTATCAATTACAACACACTATTGCAAGAATCCTGATGGATCAAATCACCACTGTTGGTTGCCAACCAATTTTGCGATCGTGAGTGGATTGGGGGAAGATCCAATCGGATGCGCAAAGTCACTCACGCGAATACTTGGATAGTAGAAATAGGTGTCGGATCATGTTAGGTTTGAGCCTCGTCTCTCGAGTCCAGTCTTCTTCCTCAACGAGTTATTTGCTTCTTCATCGTTGAGCTCATGCACACAGGTCGAAGTTGAGAGGGGAATTTTCCGACTCGATCCCTTCGAAGTTTAGTTTAAGTTAGTGTCAAGTGGAGTTAGGGGGAGTTGAGTGCTCGAAGTCCTTCCCTTTGACGTTGGTTAGGAGGTCGGCTTTTATACGTACGGACGAAGATCAATCATACATGGTCCGTTAATGGTTGTCGACTCCTTAGACGACTAGTTTGTACCTTGCATGCGAGCATCGATCTGTTGAATCTCGTATTTTGATGATGAAACCACTTGATATGTGTTTATGTTTTAATCTGCTTTTTGAGTGATGTAGGATGCTTCAATCAGGATGAGACAATTAAAGTAGGAAAAATCATGTTGTGCCGGAGGAACATGTCAGAAGATTGGATGTCGGGCTAGTGGAACGGTCGACGTGTCGACAGAAGGCTTTGGGCCGTGGATTCGGGCATCGGGCCAAGAAGAGCGGAGATTGTGCCAAGGATATCGGAGTTGCGGAGTCAACTGGCCGATTGGGCAATAGGCCGTAAGAGAGGACGATGCGCCGAAGAATCGGACGAAACGTCGAGGGACCAATGATATGCCGGACAACTTGGTTAATTGCTTAGGATTAATTGTCTCGATCGAAGTTTTGTTTTAAGTGTGCAGGATTAACTACGATGAAAGTAAGACATGCAGCAGGAGTTGCACCAGAGTCAAGACTATGATCACGTTGGGAGTTCAAGAGTTCGACGGAAGTCC
>LVTN01000082.1:281490-331141 GCA_001649415.1 Musa itinerans | reverse complement strand
GGGGGGGTGATCTTTTGACGCATGGAATATACACCGGTGGGGGGTTGATCGAAGAAACCGACGTCAAGCATCCGTAGCAGCACAGTCATTGCGGCCTTCAGATTCCCAAACAGCAACAGTTCGGTGACGTTGCTTCTGTCTCCTTGAGATGGCTTGCTCTGTCCTCCTCACTGACCACACCTCTCTCTCTCTCTCTCTCTCTGGCCGAAGGGAACTCAGGGGTGGTGGTAGTGACCACACCCGCCATGTGAGTGTCTCTGAAGCGCACACAGGGATCTTTTCCTCGCTTCTGTCTCATTGGCCCCAACCCACGAGCCAATCCAGGAAAAGGAGACGGAAAAGTCCAAGACTGCAGACACTGCCGCAGAAGGACGTAACCCCCATGCGTGCCACTGTGCATGATAACACACCGAGGCCAATAGTAAAAGAAAAAGCTGCTCCTGTTGATGGTTACTCAAGGTAGAAAGAAGCCTGACCACGGAAAGGCTGCATGGATCCACGACGAAGGCCTGAAGGGGGGAGCCGGTGATTGAGCTCAGCCCCATTCCCACCTCCCCATCATTCCTCCCTAGTTCCTGAATCACCACCATAACAAGGTAGTGTAGCCGGCGAACACGACCATTAAGCTAATATCACGGTATCGTAGTGCGTGAAATATAATAATAATACCCTTCATCTCAGTGAAAGTAGGCAACAGCGACAACAAAAGAACAGCCACAACAGCGACAAGAGAAAGAGAGGAAAGGAGGGGGTGGAGGGGCCTGACGAGTGCAAGAAATAGGGTTATTTGGCAGTGGGGTGGATGTGGCAGAGAGAAAGAGAAAGTGAGAGAAAAGGTTCGCTGACCTGTTACAGCAGATCTAAGATCTATCCGTCCGCTCACCAGCGTCTCTCCTGTGACCAAAAGGAAGACACGGAGGGAGGGAGGGGAAGTATAGAGAGGAAAACGGGGCCATATGCGAGTCAAGACGAACATAAGCAGGGCGAAGTAACCGCAGATGATGGCGTTGCAGCCGAAGAGGGCTCGAGAAGAAGAGAAAAAGCTGTTCGCGTCTTTGGGAACGGAGTTGGACAGTGCCTAGGAGCTGAAGCCATTAAAGAACTGCAAGTGAGAGGAGAGAGAGAGAGAGAGAAGCTTTCTATTGGGTGAGTGGTTTTCTCGGTACTACCACTCATTTTGAACAACAGCGGCTCTCCTTTTTCTGTTTGCACTTTCCTTCGTTCCGATTTCTTTTAATGGCAGCTCCACGGAGTTTGCATCAGCTTTTAATGCTCTCACTGGTTCTTGTTCCTTTGTAGTTGATATAAGAGGAGGGTTGGAAGAGGGGGATTGCTCGACTCAAGTGGCTCAATCATGGACGCCTACGAGGCGACGAGGATAGTGCTATCCAGGATCCAAAGCCTGGACCCGGAGAACGCCCCCAAGATCATGGGGCTGCTCCTGCTGCAGGAGCACGGCGAGAACGAGATGATCCGCTTGGCCTTCGGCCCGGAGACCCTCCTCCACTCCGTGGTCTTGAAAGCCAAGAAGGAGCTTGGCCTCCCGCCGCCGTCCTCCGCCCCCGGGACTCCTCCCGTAGCAGGCCGCGCGGCTTCTCCCTTCCTCCTACGCCAGAAGTCCGCCTCGCGCATGCTCTCCGGTGGGCTCCCTCCTCCCCCGCTCACCGTATCCTCCCCCTCCTCCTGGGCTCCGCCCTCCGTGTTCTCCGGCTCTAACAGCAGCGGTGGCGGCAACGGTTTGAATGTGCCGTTAGACGAACTACTGAACTCCGACGAGCTCATTAGCCCTGGTAGTCTCGGTGTCTCGCCCTTCTATGGATGTGGCGGTGACCTCATCGATGAGTTCCGCCTCCCAGACCAGCTCTCCTTCCTCGGCGACCCCACCGCTGCGGCTACTCCCAACCACTCCCTTTCCCTCGCCTCGTCGCCTGGCGGCGGCGACGTGTTCCGCGCAGACATCGAGTGCCGAAGCCCCAGCAGCAACGGAGACGGTGCGCTCTTCCCTAACGGGCTGGGCTGGGGGGTCAACGGCTACCACCACCGCCGGAGCTGCTCAGCCGCGGACCTCAGCCTCGGCGACGCCGCTGCCGGGTTCGGTTGGAAGCCGTGTCTCTATTTCGCGAGAGGCTACTGCAAGAACGGCACTGCGTGCCGGTTCTTCCACGGGCTTCCGGAGGAGGCCGCTGGAACCAAGATGGACGCGGTGGTGGAGCAGCAGTGTCAGGAGCTTCTGCTGAGGTCCAAAAGCCAGAGGATCGGCGGCGCCTCTCAGCTCGTGACTTCCGCGTTCCCCTACTCTCCCACGGATTCGATGCCACCATCTCCGTCGTCGTCGTCCTCGAGCAAATGCCTCAGCTTCTTGCTTCAGCAGCAGCAAAATGACAGCCGAAGGTAGCATCTTTCTTGCATGAACTCGGTGTTGTATGTCTACTTTACATGAATGACTCCAGACTGAGGAGGACTACTCCTACAGGGCGGCAGCTGCGGCGGCGGCGGCGCTGATGCTGGGAGGAGAAGAGGCCCATAGGTTCATGGCCAGATCAAGAATGGAGAGAAGCGATCTGATGGGCAACCCTGGTTCAAGGCAGATCTACTTGACCTTCCCAGCTGACAGCACGTTCAGGGAAGAGGATGTCTCCAACTACTTCAGGTGGCTAATCCTATCTCTCCATGGGCACAGTCTCATCTCTTCTGCGCAAAGTCGTAATCTTTGGTCGATGGCCCTTTGCTCGGCTTGCAGCATCTACGGGCCGGTGCAAGACGTGAGGATCCCCTACCAGCAGAAGAGGATGTTCGGCTTCGTGACCTTCGTCTACCCCGAGACCGTGAAGCTGATCTTGGCCAAGGGGAACCCGCACTTCGTCCGCGATTCCCGGGTTCTCGTCAAGCCCTACAAGGAGAAGGGAAAGGTTCCCGACAAGTACAGGCACTCCTCCCTCCTCAACCTTCATCAGAACCATGTCCTCCTGTTCTTGATCCGTGCCAATGATCTCTGTCATTAACGCTCAGTGGCGGTCTCTCGCCCTCTCTCACCTCAGGAATCTGCAGCAGCAGGCTGAGAGAAGTGATCCCTCCGGGTGTACGACTCCTACCGCCATGGACGCCAGAGAAGCCTATGATCTTCAACAGCTTGGTTAGTCTTTGCTGCTTTCCTCTCTTCTTCTCCTCGTTCTCTCATTCTATTTTGTTCTGAGGGTACGTAATGGTGGTGTAACAGGAGCAGGGATGCTGTACAACGGCAGCAGCGTCAGCCAGCAGGTGCTGAGAAGAAAGCTAGAGGAGCGGCAACAAGCAGCGGAGGCGCTGCAGCGAGCCATCGAGCTGCAAGGAAGGCGATTTATGGGCCTCCAATTCGTCGACCTAAACAGCAGAAGCCTCTCCTCCTCGGCCCCGGCCTGCATCAACTCCCCTTCCATCACCACCGTCACTCAATCAAGTAGCAATGTGGACAGCAGCTGCAATGGCAGCAATAGCAGCAGCAGTCAGGAGGACTCACCAACCAAAGGTGATTTAGCTCATCGAGCAATGCTCCTTGTTTCGGTGATAGTGTTCATAGCTCATTTAATCTTTACTCTTAATGCAGACAAGTGCCTCGGAGTCGCTGCACCGGAAGAGAAGGTGAACAACTTCCTCGGGTTACTGCACAGGAAGGCAGAGAACGAGGAGTCTGCCGGTGAGGCCAACCTCAACGAAGATGGTGATTTCCAAGAAAGGTTTACTCGCTCGCTCTCTCTCTCTCTCTCTCTCTCTCTCTTCCTCTTAACGCCAAGAATGGCTGCAGTGCCGAGCATAACTTGCCTGATAGCCCATTTGCTTCACCGACCAAGTCTTCGTTCCCGCTCGACTCATTCTCTACCGGAGAAGACATGTCTGCTTCTTACATTCCAACTAATAATAGCAGCAGCAGCAACAACAACAAGAACAATCTAATTGCCGCCACATTGCTTCCCACCACCTCTTCCATGGACAAGTCCTCCTCCTTGAGTCCATGCTTCCTCCAAATGCCAAGGTAAAAGCACTGACGGATTCATGAAGCTTGGTCTGCCACAGTTCATGCACGTAAAAGATCTGACCGCAGGCCCACTTGTGGCTGTCGCCAGGTTCTCCTCGGGCCATGGAGCAATTGGAATGTAAGCCACAGCCTCTTCCCTCTTCATCTACTGAAGACTCCACCAATAGCAGGCAACACCTAGTAAAGCAAAAGCATAGTGGAACATAGGAAAAGAAAAGTTGCAGAATGGTTCAAGTCTCATGCTTTCTTCCTTTCTTTTTCTCCTCTTCCCTTTCCCTTTTCCTTTTTTTTTTTCTTCTTCTTCTTCTTTTAAGTGTAAGCTTTATAGTAAACCTTCCATTGGCCTCCCTATAGCCACTCAATCTTAGCGGAAGCTTGGGCATGGGAAGGCTCAGCTGCAGCAGCAGTCTGTGAGCAATCATTCAGCTAATACACCTCCTCCACAACACATCCCTTGCTACCACTAATCATTGCCATCGCCATTAGTAGCTCTAGTTACCCTTCACCACCCACCAAGATACAGCTATCTCTCATACCAAGTACAGAAACCCAAACCGTGACACAAGGCCGCACTGGTTTCTGGAGGGAATTAGGTCAGCGAAAGGGAGCAGAAGGACCACTTGGAAGTTTAGTGCCAAGGACATGAAGAGCCACAGAAAGAGCTGGAGTTGTCCATGTTCTCCTCTGCCATGCACTCTCTCTCTCTCTCTCTCTCTCTCTCTCTCTCTTCCATAGCTTTCACTTTTTGTTTTTTTTTTTTTAAATTTTCCATGGTGATCCAATGTAGCTGACATCACTGTAGACAGAGAAAGGATTCATAAGAAACTACAAATAATTTCCCTTCCTTTTTCTCTTTCTGGTCTTTGTTTCTGCTCTTACATGCGCAGTTGGTTGACCCCTATACTCACTGTTGGTGACAACATACTCACTCGACAAAAAAGAATGAAAGAAACGAGTGACGATGGTTCCATGGTTGAATAATCCCTGCGATGTGATGTGGCTACTCCCAACAGGATAAGATAAACAGAGTTGGCGGTAGGAGTGGATAAGCACAAAGCCAATGTAGAGATGACTTCCGAGGCAGCAGCCATTCAAACCCAGCTGTGGCCGGCTGTGGTCCTCCGTGTGAGACAGGGATTTGTCTCCTCCACTCACACTGCCTACAAACTTTGAGCTGTTCTCCATTTGAATCCCAAGTTTCACCTCATACTGAACACTAAATGATATAATAATACTCTCTTCGACTATCCAATGAGAGTAAATTTTTTGGAAAGTGCTCAAATTATTGGGATGTTTCGAGGCGCTTCAGACATCTACTTTTTAGGCTTGAAAAGGATCTTCAGGTTTATCTGCAAGCCATTCACTTTACTGCTTGTGTTGTTGTTCAGACTGCTTGTGCTCAAACTTTTTCTTCTACCATAAACCCAATTTGACACACCACACAAGGATGGCGATTTCCGATAACTAATCACATTCGATGCAGTGGACGTGACGAAAGAAAAATTGGAGGCAAGTAGATGAGACCGGCACGGCACAGAATCTTCTCGACTGTTGCGTGTTCAAGCAAACCAATGCTTCTTCTATTACCAACCACTGCAGTAAGTAAGATTCACCGTCAAGCAACAGACGTCTTGAAGCTTTCGAGTATATAAAGTATGAAGCCGGTGAATTGGACGTCGAGTGACAGGCAAATCTTCAAACACATCCAAGTTCCTCCTGCATCGTTCGAAACATCTCTTCCTCCGAGATGAAACAGCCAAGCAGAGGAACTGCACTGCCAAAGCAGGGGAGGCAATAAATAAACAAGGGGGGAGGTGTTGCCACCATGACTACTACTCTTCTTCCCCCGGCAAATAAGAATAAGTACGAAGAGGAGGTGGAGATTCCTCGCTCTCTCTCTCTCTCTTCTTCTGCATGTGGTCTCTCATGTGCACACGAGAGACGTAGTCAGAACACTGTACTTGCACACTGTCAAGTTAAAGTATTCATTCATCTGCTGTCTATTTATATTTTTATTGTGCCATCCGACCAAATCGAATGAGGTTTCAGTAGGTGTCTGATTTAGTGCCAAACTTGCCAATGAGAAGAAAGGATTCGGTTTCAAGCAGATGAAAGATTTCAATGTACAAATTCATGCAGTCATATGGCCTACATGTTTGACTATACGAGGGATTCATGCTTGGGGTGGGGGTTACGATTTTGGAAAACCACCAGCATGAGATATAAAAAAGGCCTTCTCGTCTTCTTTTTAACATATCAAGTTATTATCTTTTAGTAATAATTCATTTAAAACTGGTGAGGATATTATTATTTATGAGCCCTGAAATCCAATGGAACCCGAATCGATTTCATAGTTTCGATTCGGACCGAACCAAACTATTTTTTAAAATCGAAATCGAAATCGAACCACTCAGAATTAGTTTAATCTGAATCAAATTCAATGGTTCCAATTCAAAATACTCTTCGAATTTGTACAAATAACACAAGCACAATTGCACAAATCTATTTTATTGTGTCAACCCATTTGAACCAAAATTCCAATTTGATTCAACCATTAATTATACTGAACCAAACCGATTCATTTGAAAAACATATATATATTTTTCATATTATTCAAAACTACAATCTTGAATCGATTTCGATTCAGACCTGCCTTACCTTAACTAAATCAAACCAAAAATCAATTTAGTTTAAACACCCCTAATTTCATGGTTGTGTGAAGAATAATAATGTCACTACCGCAGATTTGGCAATGTTAATGAAATGATGCAACATAACGCTTTTAACATCATAAGCATGAAACAAACAAGATAAATGGCACAACCCATTAGCTAATTAAAATGGAGATGTGTTTCCCAATCTCGAACAAAGTTGGGGAAATAATTACTTAATACTTCTCCCAATCAAAAATTACCTGTTCATCAACTCGAATCGGTACCTTCCATATCTTTCTCATACATGTATATGATGCATATAACACAGGCACTTAAAATGTAAGAAAAACTCTTTAAATTTCAGGCTGACTGAAGCAGGATATGCAAAATCGAATGGACAGAAAAAATAAACTTCATAGCAGTCCCACTAAAAGTTGAGAGCCTTACCTAAACATAAAAGAACATATTTAACAAGTAACTTGCTTTTCAGGGAAAATGACCATGATATCTTTATAAGCTGTTATAGCTAATTTAACAACCAATTAAAGAAGAGAAAAATATGTAAATTTTTTGAACTGAACGATCCTATCAAAACCCCATCCATGCAAAAACAGCATACATCTTGCAATTCACACTTCTTTTTTTATTGTCCTCTAAAAGCTGCAACGATACTGAGAATCTATTACTTCTAACTTTCCGTGAACAATTATTCGTAGTAATACAGGTCGGTAAAATTCATGATATATTTTGATCTAATTTACAGGCCGGTAAGATTCATGATAAATTCATGAATCCACGGTGTCCTCTATCTATGAGTCAAATCCCATGAATTCTCCTGCTACTCTACAGGGGGGAGAAAGTCCGAATGAGCTTTGAAGAACGCTTGATAAAAAAATGTGGGACTGCAAGGATAAACTACTCAACTTGGCACTCTGATAAACGCTGCAATGGAGAAAAATCAAGAATAGACTGGATCGCTTTATTCTAACAGTGACAAGCATGTTTTACATGACCAAACTCTTAGGTTAATCCTAAGGGCGATCAGAAGGATCAGAAGGAAGTATTGGTTTCTTCTCCACGGCCTCGTAATGCAAAACAAAGTTCTCCTGCAGTCCAACAATTAGCGATAGTAATTAACAATCATAGTAAGTACTAATAGAACACAAATAATTGGATTGTCTCAAACCTTTAGAATTGTTCCCCATGTGTTTGGATCGAAACAGTGGTACGATCCTCTTTCATATGCATGTGTCTTAACAAGAGGCTCCAAATTTGGAACTCTCACGAACCATAACTGATGCTCTTTGTGGTAGAACCATCCACGCGCATATCTGCAAAAGTTTTTGATTAAGACAATTTAAAGACACCTGAAAGCACATCCAGACAAACTTCTGATATAGACCAATAGATAAGTCGCATAGAAAATTGCATGAAAAAGAACTGGAGGTCATTTTTGTTTCGGAGGAAAGAAAAGCAGGAAACTGCATGAAATTCCATCACTCAGGACCCTACATGACTTGTTTGGTAGCTAAAAGTAAATTACTTTTTCTTTTCTCTTTTTTCCTCCTGAAGATAAACACAATAGACTACAGTGCCATATTTTCTTTCCTTCATGAATTGGTGTCAAATTAGTCATCAAACCATAAAGACTGAAGTTTGAGGAACAGACTTGCAAGTTTGATTTTGACAATGCTTCTTGACACAAACTCTAAAACTAGTTTAGACAAATATTTATCGGGCTTCCCAAAGAATGACAAAAAACATACACACACAGAGAGATGAAATGGAGGAGAGCAAGAGAAAGAGTTACAGTTCAGAGGCCGCATAGAGTTGATCTTCATCCTTTGGCATACTGCAAGATGGTGGGAAAATACTTTTAAGGAACGACACTCACGAAGGAAGAACACCCAAAAAACAAAAAATGGATTACATACCTATAAAAGATGTAAAACAGGGTTGATAGCTGTAATTTTGAAAAATATCCTTGCTACATCCACAATAACAGATTTAGTAAGATCATATACTCAGACGATATATTCATATTAAATTAAAAAAAAAAACTTACATGTAGAATTGGTGATGATTTGGCATGATAGCAAGTAGGAATGCAAAATTCAGGCTCCCCCTTGGCAGGCTCATCAGACCACGGAGAACCAAATGTTTTATGAAGATTATCCGAAGAGTTTAAGTTCAAACCCAACGTAGTTAAATCAATTCCCAAAGCAAGAGATGTCAGATCTGGATCATTCATCCTAATAACACTCAACAAACCCTGCAAGCCAAACCGATCAGGAGCTAGCAGTGATCCCTGAACAGACTTTATGCTCTGATCCCTATATGACTGACTAACATCAGATATCTGTTGCAGTCGAAATTGCGATTGACTTTGTGGATGTTGATATTGCTGAATGAGCTGCTCATACGCTCCCAAACCAGAAACTGGATTTGGAGAGTTTAAGGGTCTCAAGCCAATGTTGGGGGCTCCACTGTTTTGAATCTGCAAAAAGTTGAGAAACAACTCAACTGATAACAGGAATACAATTCACTCAAGAACCTAATGATTAAGTTGCCTAGCAGACAAAAGCATTGGAGAGACTTAATATACCTGTGAATGGTAGTTTCCATGAGAGGATGGAAAAAAATCAGAACCATGTAACCGGAGATCTACATTGTTCCCAGGCGTAAAAGGAAGCCCACCACTACTAGCTGCAGTGGCATGCTGCTGCTGTTGCTGTCGGTTAGGTGGGTAAGTTCCTCCTAAGCTAAATCCAGCAGATCTTGCCAGCTAGTTGATGATACAACAACTTTACTGAATAAAGCAAATTTACAACCAAGGACAAGTAGATCAAATAAATTCACCCAGGTCCAACTTACAGGTAGATGTTGTGGCTGCATTGTGGAAATATTTTCATGTTGTTGTTCTTTCTGATGGAAATCCACAGAAAAGTCTGAGCTACTGCCTAAACAGGAATGAAAAATAAATAATTATGAAACAAGAATCTTGGAAGGATAATGTAGTGGTCGATACAACTAATAGTAGGACAGTACAAACTATAGCTAAGATGTCATAAGATGTCAATGTTGAAAGCAGTTTATCATACCAGAAAATGTATTATTCATAGTAACTCTAGAGAAGTAACAAAATCCTCTGGTTTCTTTCCAGTGCAAAACCAAGAAGATAGGAACCGATGATATTGTCTTAGTGAAGATTGACCAAGTTGGATTATGTCTCATTTTTCTATATGTATTTCTTATCTCTACGTTTGTACAATTTCGTTGGGCAAGGGTGTATGTAAGTGAATGAATTTACAATCTGACAATAGAGATTAAAGGAAATTCATGCTCTATTAAAAGCAGAAATATGGCTGACCAATAGTGATTAGACTTATAAAGTAGGTAAGAAGTTGTTTAATAGTGTTTATAACCAAGGAACTCCATTTCATCCTGATCGACATGTACTAGCTGATATTTACTGGATTGCCCCTTTCTGGGTGATCCAGGTCTAGGCATGAACTAGAACATGGGCTGCCCTTCCAGGTGGTTCCGGTCCAGTACATGACTGACTGCCTAGTAAGCCTATTAAATAGAGGTTCCTATCTTGTTCCATGGAATGTTATTTCGGTTGGGTGAATTGGTATGCAAACCGCCCTTATTTCAAGTGGTCCAATTCGACCCATTTTAAAAAGCAAAAGAAAAAAACTTACAGTTTCCTGCTTCAATTAGGACTCACAAATGTCAGCGCCCTTCACCGTACATGGGGAGAGTAGAACCGCAAGCTGCCGCTACCATCCATTCACGAGCCCTCTTCTCTATACGCGGGGAACACGGAATCACAAGCCGCCGCTGCCATTCGACATTGTCTACCTCCTTGGTATTGTCATTGGCGACTGCCACCATGTGCTGCAGATTGCAGGTAAGCTTTATCCTCTTTTCCTCCTCTTCCTCCATTGCTTCCTGTTCTTCCTTCTTTTTCCTGCACCGCCCCTTCTTCTTCCTTCCTATACCTTCCTCCATGGCCATCTGGTCCTTCCTCTTCTCCTTCTACTTCTTCTTCTTTGAGTAACCGATACTGGTGATCCGTGTGTGTTGATATGCTTGTACCAACGGGTATGTATATGTTTGACCAGAAACCAATATGGGTCCGAACCTAAAACGATGTTCTTTGTCTAGTTCTTTTTTTATATTTTTTTTATTAGATTACATTACCCCACCCACCTCTCTCTTCTCTCGCGCTCACTTCTCTCGTGCCAGCCATGACTCTTGCTTGTTGCCTACGCCAATGGCCACCTACCACCTCGCCGGTCCAACTCGTACTCCCCTCCTCACCTCTCCTTTTCTTTTTCTCCTGCTCTTCTCCTTCTCTTCCTCCCCCCTCTCTTGGTACCATGGTATTAATTTATTTGTTCTCAAAAAATTTTGCACCATGATACCTAAAATGAAAGTGCTTCTCATTCAAAAGCAGTTTCACAAGTACTGGAACTTATAAATGAATAGTCTTGCTATTCAGTAAATAAATATCAAAAGTATCAAAATGTATGAAAAACCAAATATTGTAAACACTCAACAAAGAATCAGACGAAAGAAATAAATTTGCTTCTAAAAAAGCAAAATGCAGGACAAAGCATATAAAAAATGCAACAGCTAAGGAAGGTATATGAATATACAACTTGTTTCTCAGGAACCACAAAAGAGTCTAGATGAAAAGGAAAGAAAACCTTTTAATCCTGGTAAAGCTGGAAAATCTTCATTTTGTATGCTAAATTCCTGATTTTGTTGGACAATGGAGTTAACACCAACACCTTGTTTACGTGTTGCACCTAAGAATTCACGAATCAGTTGATGTTCCATTTCACAAAAATTCTGTTAAAACAATAAAGGAAACAAGTCTCACTTACATACCCAATTGTCCTTGTGGGCCTCCAGCTGAACTTGGTCGTGCATTTAATTGAGGAAAATCATTCATATCAAAAGGAGAATTGTCGGTAGCATTGACATCATTCAACATTCCCATAGAGCTTAAGGGGTTATTCGCACCTTGGATTTGAGATAGAGGTCCTCCGGATATAGGATAAGAATTCCCAAGCATACCAATCATTTGTGGTGCTGCTAATAGTATAAATAGAACAATCTGTCAGTCAATCTGTTGTATATTAACACAGTTATTTCAGTGAAATAAGTTGATGCATCAATTTTAATGAGTATTTCATAAAATCCAACATCTAGTCTAACGCACAAATACATGTGAATATACACTCTGGTTCTACAGATAAACACACTATTCAATATTCAAGACAAAATGTTGCATAAATAGAATCATTACCAACCATTACAACAATATGAACTAATAAACCAAAGGTATCTTAGGGATCAATAACTGAACATCAAATTCTGTGGTTTGCAGTAATTTCAATAAATTTTAGTTTCGGGTAAGACTTTGCTGCAGAAGGCTGAATTCCATACTGAAAACTTCTAAATATGAATTAATAAGCCCAACCTCATGTATAGCTGCCACTATAGTATATATTAAATTTTCAAATGTTTTTGCTATAGAAGTAGACAATACAAGAGGTGCCCTAAGATGAGACTTATAATCCTTGCAAAGCCAGAAATCTGCAAGGAAATATGGAGTGTTACCTTGTTGAAGCATGCCACTGATCAGTCTATTAGATCCTTGTACACTAAGGCTCCCTGATCCACTATTAGCAGCCAAGTTTACACGTGAAGATAGTCCAGGAACTGATAATCCTCCAGAGCTAATGCTTCTTCCCATATTACCACCACCAACAATGTTTCCCATGGTGCTTGCAAGTCTAGGGCCTACATTACCCAAAACTGGAGAAACTCCCAAACCAGGAACCACACTACGATTGCCAGTGGCAGAACTTGAGGAGACACCAGTTATTGACCCACCAACTCCGCTCATGTTACTGCTAAAAGCATGATTTCCAACAACATTGATACCCCCTCTATTTGTGACACCAGAGCCATGAGACATCTGCATGAAAAATGAGAATAAGCAGACAAGCTTCAGTTTAACAAAATATAGACGATAAAAGAATATATAGGTCAAAGAGTAATCTTTAATATTTCACTCACTGCAGGAAGCAATATGCACATGGTTAAGCAGATTTTAACAAGATGCAGTGCATTCAAAAGACTTTTCGATGCAGATGAGTAATATGCTTATACTTAAAATTGTTCTAGACCTGAGACAATGCAACCAAAAGATTGTTGGATGCAAACCGTCCGCTAGGAATGCTTCCTCCTGGTTGTGGAACGCCACCTGAAGGAACACCACCGATTGCTGCATTTCTTGATACAAGTGAACCCGGCATGTTTGGCAGGTTGAAGCTTCCGTGAATGTTATGCAGCCCTTGAAGACCACCTATTATTGTACAAGTTAGCAGTTAAAAAGATTCTATCTGTTCAAGAAAGTTAACAGTCAGAATCTGCTTACTGGAGTTATGAAATCCAGGCGTTGTAGCAGACTGGCCGGAAAATGATGTGGTGTAGGGTCGGCCAGTTGAGTCAGTGAGATTTGATGCTGAACCATTAAGTGTCGACTGAAACAAAAATCTCAAGTATTTTAATCAAGAAAAGCAAGGCCAGCATGTGTCCACAATTATAAGGGAGCAAAAAGAACAGTAGTATAGATTAGCCAATTAGCTACAAATACAAACTGCCAATAAACATCACAATATATATACAGACACTCATTTTCAATAATTTCCCAATGCATTACCAATGGCATCACGAGTTTTTTTCCAAAAAAAGCAATGATATTTCCCATAAACAGGGAGTATGCAGTGTAACACAACTCAAATCAAGGGCATGAAAGCTGGAGAAATTTTTATTACAGCAGTTAAATTGATGAGAACCTTTTGAGGTTGATCCAAGTTTCCTAGCCAAGTAAATTTAGTATACAATAAATTCAAATATTAAAACCTGAAAGGCTTGTTTCAGATATTAACTTCTATGTTACTGATCACAAGTTAGGCTTACACAACCACAATGTAAACTCTGAGGTTTCCCTAGATCATGGGCAAATCTAGAAGAAGAGGATAACCACAATCTGTACCATGAAAATTGATTCTGGTAGCCAAATAAATCAATGAGCCAAGGGAAGATGATCCTTAAGTTAATAGAAAATAATGATTCCTCCAATCTTGTAAATGAATTAAAAATAAATCAGCAAATTTTTGAGAATTTCTAGGCTTCAAAAAGTAATCTCATGCACTAGCATGATGTTTCGTTCTCCTCCACAATCTCTTAAACATGATTAAATAAAACATGCACTCAGCTAGTATCACTAAGAAAGATGCAGAATAAGTAACCAAAGGTAAAACTAAAATGGCAGAGTCGAATACAATATACAATAGTCCAAAACCCATAACAAAGACTAGCACGTTCTAAATAATTTACATATAACCATATATTGCCCATCAAAATCCATTTCTAAATAATGTAGAGTCTGTTATAGGTACTTAGAAAGCACAATATAAACTACATATATCTTGTCTAGAGAAAAGGTCAACACCTAACCTATGCTAATCCGGGAATGGAATTTGATCACAACAAAAAAAATGCCATGCACTTGAAAATTTTTGACAATCCACTACGTTACATACAAGCTTCAAGCATTATAAGGATCAAATAATGGGAATTAAAAAAAAATTTAGTGACTTACAAAGAATATAAATCAGTGAAATATTTCATGCAGTTTCATGCATATGTGATAACAGATTTTGGGCCTTTCTGCTTGAAATGACCATGTCTAAGGAACCATATGCAATTAACAAGAAGTTGAGGTTCCCCACGGTTATGTACATACCAGGGTCTGCAATACCGAACACCGGTACGGTACGATATTGCGAACCTTGGTACATACATCACAAGAACAAGGATATGTCCAAAGGTATTAGTCTACATATATCACGCCTGAAAAGCAGGTCATCAGGAAAAAAGTCTGCAATTCATTTGACTGAAAAAAAAAAGAGGACTTGACAAAACCATCAGAACAAAACAAAACTGAATCCAAGTAGTGGAACATAGCAGTAGTTATGTTTAAGGAAAGCATGGAAATGTCAAACACCACGTGGCAGAAGCTGCACAATGGATGAACTGGAAAGATGAAAAATCAACTTTATTCAGATCATAGTACAGCAGTATATAGGTTATGGGGCAGCAGACATTGAATCCATTGTGAGTTCCAAAAATTAGATGGCACCATTACATGAGTGAGAATGCCAACAGGAAAGGTTGACATCATAGATCTCTTTAAACAGTAAATCCAACTGGACAAGTATATGTTAACATAGCTAAAGGCATCACAATCATGACAAACTGAAAAGTGAAAACAACAAGCTAAAGTAGTTATATAAGAACTAGTGCTTCATTAACTTTGAATGATCAAAATGTGATTGATAAGATTGACAAAGCTAAATGAAAATATTAAAATACAGCCTACAATTAATTCATCAGGGGTATAATTACTATAACAGAAAGAAGAGACACCCAACAAATTCATATACCAAGTCTAAAGGCCTCGCGTTTTTCCTTCTGTGTCCATGCAAATAAAATTATAATGCAAGTAACATATTTTGTGAAAGCCAAAAAAGGCAGGCAGGAATTACATTTAACAGCCCAGACATTATAGTTTTGTGATAAGTGTTCAAGGAGGATTCAATTCCAGACGTAGTGCTCATTCATTATGCTGAGCAGTGACTAAAAAGTATCCAGATTTCTAATTGTTGGCTGCTATCTTTGTCCTGAGCTGAAAAGATAAAGCAAATTTTAGTTAGGAAATTAGACAGGAACCATATGAAGCAATTTGAACTTGCAACAACTAACTATTAATGGGAAATTTAGGCATCTCAAGTAATTACAATTGAAATGTAATGGGGGTTTGCAGATTATAACTCGGTCAACACCTAATAAAAAATGATTCACCCCTCTAATTTTTATCCTGAGAAGTATAAATGAAGAATGCAAGAAAGACTAGTTGTTTTAAAAAAAGTTTTACCACCAACATATTTATTCAACTACAGTAACCATCTGACACACTAAAAAGACTCCAAACTTAAGGTCTGCCACGAATAGTTTTAAGACTTTTCTCAATGTATCGGCATTTTCACATTCCGTAAATACCACCTCCAAGTTTATACTTCCCTCAGAAAGTTTAAGCTGCATTTTGCCAGGTGCCTCTACAAAAATATATGTTTTGAACAACCAGAGCAAGACTTGGCTACAACCCAGAAAGATGGACATACACCAAGTAATAATAACAGGCTAAGATTCATCACCGACTCCCATACAAACAATGAAAAAATAATAGAATTCAAATTTTGCTCCAGGGTCCATGAAATCAACAAGCAATGTAAAGATTCGAAGATTTCATCTTTCAGCGCAAGGAAGAATAGGTTCCGATCACCTACTCAAAAGACACTTCTGCTGTTTAACTTTGCTTGCTTAGAATATACTCGTATTTCACGAACACCAAAGAAATTGAAATGTCTGGTTCGACAAACTAAGCCTTCAGGACTCACCAAACCAAACGACTAAAAGAGAAAAAACCCGACCTTGATAGCTTCTATATTTCGCAAATGGGAAAAAGCACACAAGTCATGGTCGATCTAAGGGCAATCTTCTACTTTGCGGGACAACGCAGGAATGATTTAACACCCACTTGGGATCGAAACCCTAAAGCGAGATCAATCCATCAGAAGAACATCTATTCGCAACAAGGGGACAAAGATCAAGACGCACATGGAGATGAAAAAATCAGTACCCCACGAATTCAAGGAGAGGAATGAGCTTTCCGACGCCAGAGAAGAAGAAGAGGTGGGAGCGAGGCCTCCAATCCGCGACACAGAAATGGGGGGACTGTACCTTTTATTAATAAAGGTAAAGAAAAGAGAAGTAAAGGCAGAAAAAAACCGTCACGGGATCCGTCCGACCCAGGTTCCCGGTTCACCGCCGGTCCATTGCGGCGGACCGCAAGTCTTATTTACGAGAGAAGGCAGGAATGGAGTGGCCTTGACAATTGAACCGTCCGAAATCGAACCGTGCGAAGCGGATGCTCTGGCGGTCCGGTTCAAGATCACTGATAGCATTCCTGGTGCTGTCGGAACCAACTTTTGATGGTTTGGGTTTAGAATATTGCAATTTTTGGATAATAACAAATGATGATTGTGATGATAATGATGAGTGGCAGTTGATAATTTAGTAAGGAAGGATGCGAAACAAGCCATAATAACCCTCCATAATTCATAATAATCATTAAGGTGGTATGTCCCGGAGCATATTGTGGATTTCGTCGTGTGGACACGACCCCCAACCACGTCGGTGCAAGCGTCGAACGTTGGGAGGAAGATGTGGCGCCATGTTGGATGTGCCATCAGGAATTCAGGACGACGGTCGCTCTCCTCCCACGCTGTCCAAGGTCGCACGAACCAACATCGTCCCAACAAGAACTGTGTCGGATGGCGTCATTCCGCATATACCGAGTGACGATCGTCCGAATGTATGAACTCGTCGCCTAGGGAGTCAGCCGCCGTGTGAAGATTGCATATGGCCAACCCTTAGGCACCAAAATAAAAGCCCTTTGCCAACATCTGGTAGGGGGTAGAGGATCTTTGACAAAGAATTTCACTAACTTAATCTTTGGAGGGGTCTAAGTCGGGATTCTCCTCCCCATACCGATCTAGAGTAGTGTGCAGGAATCCGATAGTGACAAAGACGGACAAGCTCACTGAAGAGGCACATCTCGACGGACCACGAGCTTAACCTGACCAGTAGAAAATCTTATTCTCGAGATGATCCTAAACATCGTTAATCGGACCAAGTCGTATAGACTACTCAACTGTGGCATAAGGTTCACCAATATCCATCATAATAATCATTGCAATCCTTTATGATAATTTGAATATTTTCCTTGAAATAAGAGGTAACATAATCAATGATTATTTTATTTTTTTTATTTTTTTATTATTTATTATATATATTTATATATTCAGATTATTCACATTAGATATATATATATATATATACATATATAATAAAAATTTCTATATTTATTATTGTTTTTCAATATGGGTTTTAAGGGTAATCTAATTGACATGAGATTAACTTGACAAACATTGATAATGAATATCAAATTTTTATATTTTAAATTTATTATTATTTTTCAAAAAAATAAATGATGGAGACAGGATTGAGATGTTAAATCCTTTACTAGCTAAACTAGTCTAACACTTTTAAGTAATATGCCAACTGAGATTTTCAACATTCAACTTTTGCTATATGAATATGATATATCAATATTTTATGAATAAAAATATGTAGATAAGATTTTTTAATATTTGATTGAAAAAATATATGGGATGACCAATAGGTTCATAAGATGTATCTCTATGGAGACATTTAAGTTGATTAGTTAATTATTACAAGTCTATGCTTCATGTGTATAGGCCACATCACCTCTGTAAACTTGGAGGGGTGAGTCGACACACCTCCATGCTTTTCGTAGTCCAAGTCAGATGGCGTTTACTGGTTCATGATATGACATCTGCACACGGAGAGAACACCGGAATGGTAAAACTGGTTGGGCTCCAAACATCCGACGGAACGCACGCAAAAGCCTCCCTTCTCGCTTCTCCTTCCATCGAACAAGAACAGTTCAAGCGGCAGCACGCGAAGCCCGGAGAAATGAGCGAAGAAGAGGACGCCTCCTCCATCCATCCATCTATCCATTTCCCTTATAAATATGGCCTCCCGGCGGATCCAAAACCCAAGCACCAAGCACCAAGCTCCACCAACCCCTCCCCCTCCGGCCTTCTCCTCCTCTTCCATCCTCTCTCCATATGGATTTATAGAGGTTCAAGAGAGAGGTAGGGAGATCGAGCAAAAAGTTGGTTTATTGTCGAAGAGAGAGAGAGAGAGAGAGAGAGAGAGAGAGAGAGAGAGAGAGGGGTCTGGAGATCGCCCGATAAGCTGCAGAGTAGGGAGAAGAAGATGTCGCGCATGGCGCTGTTGGCGTTGCTCTCGACCCTTCTCGCCCTGTCGGCGGTGCGCGCCGAGGACCCCTACCTCTTCTTTACGTGGAACGTCACCTACGGCACCATCGCCCCTCTCGGCGTCGCTCAGCAGGCCATCCTCATAAATGGGCAGTTCCCCGGACCCAACATCAACTCCACCACCAACAACAACATCGTCCTCAACGTCTTCAACAATCTCGATGAGCCCTTCCTGTTGACATGGTTCCTTCTCTCTCCTGCTTAAGCTTGACACCGACATTAATGAGGGATACGCTAAGGCTTTTTCTGTGTTGTTCCCGGCAGGAACGGAATCCAGCAGAGGAAGAACTCGTGGCAGGATGGCATGCCGGGAACCAACTGCCCCATCCCTCCCGGCACGAACTACACCTATCACTTCCAGGTTAAGGACCAGATCGGGAGCTTCTTCTACTTCCCCTCCCTCGGCATGCACAGGGCCGCCGGGGGCTTCGGCGGCCTCCGTATCAACAGCCGCCTCCTCATCCCCGTGCCATTTGACGACCCTGCTGACGATTACACCGTCCTCATCGGTGACTGGTACACCAAGAGCCACAAGGTACTCGCCGGGATTCTCGACGCCGGCCGCAGCATCGGCAACCCCGCCGGCGTCCTCATGAACGGGCTCTCCGGTAAGGACGCCACCGGCAAGGACGACCCGCCGCTCTTCACCATGGAAGCCGGGAAGACGTACCGCTACCGGATCTGCAACGTCGGCTTGAAGTTGTCGCTCAACTTCCGGATTCAGGGCCACCTGATGAAGCTGGTGGAGATGGACGGGTCGCACACCGTGCAGAACGACTACGAGTCCCTCGACGTCCACGTCGGGCAATGTCTCTCCGTGCTCGTCACGGCCAACCAGGAGCCCAAGGACTACTACATGATCGCCTCCACACGATTCACCAAGTACATGCGGACCGCGACCGGCGTCGTCCGTTACGCCGGCTCCAAAGTTCCACCATCGCCCGAGCTGCCGGCGGGGCCCGTCGGCTGGGCCTGGTCGTTCAACCAGTGGAGGTCGCTCCGGTGGAACCTCACCGCCAGCGCCGCCCGGCCCAACCCCCAGGGATCCTATCACTACGGCAGCATCAACATCACCCGGACCATCAAGCTCGCCAGTTCCGTCGGTCTCGTCAACGGCAAGCGCCGCTTCGGGCTCAATGGCGTGTCGCATGTGGACTCCCCCACCCCGCTCAAGCTCGCCGAGTACTACGGCATCTCCGATAAGGTGTTCAAGTACGACAGCATCAGTGACGAGCCACCGGCGTCCGGCGCCAGCATCACGGTCGCTCCCAACGTCCTGAACGCCACCTACAGGGACTACATCGAGATCATCCTGGAGAATCCCGAGAGGAGCATTCAGTGCTACCATTTGGACGGCTACTCCTTCTTTGCCGCCGGGTAATCTAACCGCACTGCGGGCTTTTCGACTTTTCGAGGTGCAAGCATGAGTGTCCATGGCGGATGAACGTGGTGTTTTGACGTGTTGGTTGCAGGATGGGACACGGGGAGTGGACGCCGGCGAGCCGGAGGACCTACAATCTTCTGGACGCGGTGAGCCGGCACACGATACAGGTGTACCCTAGGTCGTGGTCAGCGATCATGCTGACGTTCGACAACGCGGGGATGTGGAGCCTGCGGTCGGAGCTGTGGGAGAGGCACTACCTGGGGCAGCAGCTCTACATCAGCGTGGTGTCGCCGGCGAGGTCCCTGAGGGATGAGTACAACATGCCCGACAACACGCTGCTCTGCGGCGACGTCGTCGGCCTCCCGAAGCCGCCGTCCTACGTCTAAAGCGAACGCAAGGCCGGGGATAAGCCTTCCTCCATCTTCGTCTGTGGACAGGGACAACACATATGATCTTAATGGTGTTTGTGCTAATCGAGAGGGAGGGAAGGGGGAAAGATCTGAGAGACTAATTTGCCTGTTCTTTTGTGACATTTTCTTCTCTCGATTGGCTTGGTTCTTCTAATACTATAACAACGCTTGCTCGATCTTACCGAATTGCCTGGCGTTTTGTGATGCTCTCTGCACTTGATTCCCCGAATCTTCTTCTATTGCTGTATGCTACGTGTTCCCCCCTCATCTTCTACATATAAAGGATAAGAAAGAAGAAACAAGACGTTCCCAACCATTGATGAATAGACATGATATGGAAGAAGAAACAGTAGAGAAGGTTCATGACCAGCTCATACGAATGACAAGAATATCGTGAAGTGGAATCTGCACATCTGCTAATGACAAGAACAATAAAGTGGAACAAATATTTTCCGTATACACTTGTTTGAGAAGGCAACAAAACGAAAACAAGGACCGATAGTAGAGAAGGAAAAGAATCTGCACTGCTCTAGAATCCAAGAGGACACCGGTCTAGAAAGATGAGCGACAAAGACAACCTCCATACTCGAATCATCTTCGGTAATATTTTGTTCTATGAAGATCTTTTCTCCAGTTCAGCAACTGCAAATTGAATGGCGAGCATCAGACGAGCAAGTTTCGGGATCTTCAGCTCATCCGGCAACAGCTCAATGACGATTTCTCTTCTGAAACCTAACAAGGATTCTGGTGGCACCATATGTGGCTGCACATTGTGTGATATCCCATCCATTCAGTGTTGAGAAAAAATCCACAGGTATCAAATGACAGAAAACGTATCCAGCATCTCCCGTTGGCGAACTGTCCTGTCCCGGACGTACCAAAACTTCATATAGACGATGCTCTCGACAGCTACGGATTTACATTGCATTCATCCATGAACTTCTCATCCTGCGTAAGAAATTTCCTCCAGTATATTTTGTATTTCGGAACACCAAGATCAAGCCAAGGTTTCATGTTGCCATTGTAGTGCAACGATACAGCACTCTTCATAGAATCTGCATTGACACCATAGTTGTGACCAAGCCCTGGTAAAGACCACCTTTCACCGAGGGGATATATGAGATTCCTAAATGCGAGTAAGCTTGCTGGCAGGGCTGCAGCTCTAAGAGAGACCTCATTCTTTGTCTGCTGGAACTGTAACGGACAGTGCATTTTGTTAGCTGTTAGTCTGGCAAATAGGTTCACCGAATGTATAAATCATCCACTAAATGATAAGAAAACAAGTTATTTGTAAACAGAATTACATAGGTTTCTGAGAGGAATCCAAAATGTATTTAGGTGAAATGATACAATCAGCAAATCAGGTGATAAAAGTGAAAAATAACACAATCGATGCAAGTACTTGTAAACCGATACGATCATGACCGCCTCAGATTGTGTGAAGAACATTCTATCCTGCTTTTGTCATTTCAAATGCATAAAGCATATCAAACATCAACCAAATACTAAACTTTAGATACAAAAAAAAAGAACTTCTGACTTTACATCCTTAAACAGGTTGGAATAGTAAAAGAAAAACTCAATACAGATGAAAAGGCACATTAAAGGCTGTATCACTTACGCTTTGGAGGAGTTGAAAGTATGTCCCTGTAACATTATGCTCCCTCCACTTCTTCAAGTCAATAATATTCAGTCCTGACATCCAAACACAAGATTTTGCGTCATAGCTGTTTCTGCCCAGAAATTTTTTGAGTTGACCCAGTCTCAACCCACAGAACTCAATAGCACCATTAACTTTTCCTTCTAAGTTAAGGTCCCATAGTGGTGATAAATCACGCTGAACAACCACATCATCATCCAAAACCACCACCTTCTTCAGATTCTTGAACATATCTGGAAGAAGAAAGTGAGAGTGACCAAAAACTGCCATGTATTCTGTACTCATATGTGCAGCTAATTGATCAGTTTTATGAACAGAAACACGGAATTCCTCAGACATTGATAGCTTTTCCAGGCCAGTTATATTAAGGTATTTTAGATTAAGTTCTTCAAAATTGATGACAAGAATGGTTGCCTCTTTGTAAGAATTTCTGTCAAACCAGAGCTTCATTGCATAATAATTTTGTGCATCTGTTACAACATGAAAGACCATATTTTGATTGCCCTATTGCAACATCAACAGAAAAGTCATAAGAGCTAGAACATCAAATAGCTTCTATAGTATTTTCCCCTGCTATGAAGATAAGTTGTACGCACCTCAGAGTTCATTATTGTTGAATTGATAGTAACTGCAGCTGCAATAATATTTTTAGAGAAAATAACAAAATGCATCAATTTTGGGCTATCAAGTCTATTATGATGGGACTTCTTGGTATCCATCGAGAGCGATTTAAAGAACTCTACTGTCAATCTCATGGATAAGCAATGAAGACTTTTGGGCATGGTCTGAACACTAAGGTGATAGAGGAATGCGCTTTGTTTCATATGAAAAGTAGCTTCATCCTCGGTAAGATCCAATATTTGCCTTAGTTTCTTGTCAATATTGTTGCAATTTACAGTGCACCCTTTAGCTCTTGCAATTGTCTGCTCCATCTTCTGAATCTTGTTTTCCACACTGATAGAGAAGACAAGCTGCTATTAATTTTCTATGGAATCAGTAGCAAGTTAAAGAAGATCATAGATGCTATTTATAACATCCTTGAAACTATTATGCTTGCAGGGCTAGAGCAGCATTGCCAATTCAATAACAGATTACCTGCAGATCTTTTGTCCACAGATCCCATATTCAGTTAATAGAAGCAAATTCTAATACTAAATTTTTATTGTCTAGATCGATAAAACCTAAAAGCAACAATAACAATTTTAATGAATTCAAATTCTGACATTGTTCTTTCATCTTTGCTATGATTTTTTTTTTCTACAGCATGAAACCATAACATCCACCTATCTGGGGGGTCTTTTCTATAATTCCACTAAGACCAGCCCAATAGCAGATACTACTTAAAAGTGATTTCATGTGCAAAGGGATGCTAGTGATAACAAGGGTAGAAAATTTTAGATGTGAACTCACTATTTGGAGACTAGTTAAGGGTAAAAAGATAATCCCAACAAGAGGATTCAACTCATGCTTTCAAAGCTATTATATTTCATCTTTCTGAGACAATTTAGGCTTTTTCCAATGAGCAAACAAGAGGAAATTTGAATAAACGTGGTCAAAGTTTAACAACTAGGAAATATGTTTCCCCAAAATTCCATTCAATTTATTAAAGCTGGTCCCTTAATATATTTATAGCTAACTCACACAAAGCACATGCAGCGATTCATATTATGGCTAAATATAAAAACTAATATTTAGGGTGATGGAAAGCTGAGACCGATACTGAAGAGATATTAAGAGAAGACCATGCTTGCCACAATCAGTTTGAGCATGCTTTGCCAGACACATGAAAACAGGGTCAATGCCAAGCAGACGAGTCCTTGAGTCGGACAAAATTGAGAACTTGGATTCATTATATCTTTTTTTAATATCAACATATGGTGAATACAAACACAGAAATTTGAAAGTCATATGGAAAATCTAAAGAGCATATGCAAAATTTAACAAATAAAAAGGTTAAAACATCAACACATTACCAAAAACACCTACAATTTTGGAAGGTCAGCATCCACAGTGACTACACTAAGCATGCGTTCATGATCTTGTATATTCTGCTTTAGATCACGTGATAACTTTTGTTGTCCATGAAGTTTTGCAATGCTTGGATAGTAAGCCCTAGCAACAAAAAGCTGATCTTTGAGTTTCTTCACAGCAGAATCCTTCAACACTGCTTTATGCTCTATGGACCATAGACAATAGCTCCCGAATTCAAGCTGACAATATTTCCTGGTTTCCTCACGACGTCCACCTTCAGCATCACTCTTCTTGTCATCCCAGGTACCATGCTGAGAGGAGAATCTGAGTTATACAGAAAGCACCAGAATGCAAAATAATAGACAAGATAAATGGTTTCTTGTTTAGATTGATTTTAGTGAAATAGCATGTCATTAAACTCTCGTAGTGCCAGTTAATTTATAATATATGCGAAGAATTTAATTTACTGGTATTGCGAAAGAGAGACTTCAGTAGATAGATGAAATGTATGTGCCATCATAAGTATCCTAAACCTCATTTCAATTTCTCAGAATAATGCAATTAACTCATGTGAACATAATGATTTGTTTTCTCAACTAACCTTTGTACGCAAATTTAAAAGTGATTCTGATGGAACTGCTTGTGGTACAGGCAGAACTGCAGAAAATAAATATTTTGGATTAGTCAATAGCCTTAGAATAATAAATAGGCGCAAGAAAAGCAAAGCATAAAGTAAACAAACACAAAAAAATTTCCTGACGAACTGTTACACAACTAGTGTACATGGAACAACCAATACATTAGAGTTTAGGCCAATAAATCACTGTCTTATAAATTTGCATGACCAAGAAACAGAAAACTCTTGTTTCAGCTGGCACATTTGTCTACAATTATTGCCTGATCCATACAAAAGATCATAAATATTTAGCATAGTTAAAAGAGTCTCTTGTTACTGGATCTGTTCGCTTGCAGCAACCATCCTTAAGTTTCAATCATATATCTTAAGAAAAAAGATCAGTAACCACCTGCCCAAGGTGCACTTGCCCACACAAATCCTCAAAAAAGAACCTCAAGGGTTCAGATAAGTTTTGCAGTTCTTATTCATCAAATTCAAAATTCCTAAATTTCTACTTACAGTGCCTTCTGAATATGTCTAAAGCAACTTCACAAGAAAAGCCTGCAATTCTTAAGAAAAAAGATAGCCAACCATCTGCCTAAGGTGCACTTCTACACTCAAATTCTAAAAACAATACCTTAAGGGGTCAAATAAGTTTTGCAGTTTTTATGCACCAAATTCCAAATTTTTACTTATACTACCTCGGTACCTCCTGAAAATGACTAAGGCAACTTCACAAAGAAAACCCTGCGGTATTTAATGCTGCATACCTTTTGGGTGCGAAATGATGACTTCTTGTTTATAGTAGGTAATAGTGTTCTGTAGTTCAGAGGGAGAAGTCATGTTCATTGCTCGTGAGTTGGAACTAAAATCCTTCCCTGCCACAATCAGTTTCTCAGTGGAGCTTACGACAGGTTTCTTGTTCAAGAGGTCACCAGTTTTGGAGATGTGGTTCCCAGTAACATCCTGACAAAAACAGAGACATAGCTGCTTTTAAGAAAAATCCAATGAGCCAAAATATTAATGATATAAAAAGTATCAATTCGTATCAAGGACTCGAAAGATTCTAGTAGCACGCTGCTGCAATTCATCTTACAGATTACGCAGATGGCTAAGATGACATGATAAATTGCAGATTAGATAACCGAGAACACCTAGATAAAACTTAAAAGGGCTTTTGTTCAAGTAGAATAATGGGAAGCCAAAACGGGAGTTTAACCTACACTATCCCATTAGCATGAGAAATGATGAATTTTCAAGAGAATACAAAATGATCACTATCTCAAGTAACAAAACAATCAGCATGTAGTGTGTCCTAGTCACGAAAAAGGATTATCTCAGTGGTAAATATAGAAGCACATTAACAGTATACAACTGTGTTTTAGTGACTCTGGCTCACAAAATCAAGATAAGACATCGGGAGTCCTTAATAATTAGGTTCATGAATTGAAAGCAATAAAATATGATCAAGATTAGGTTCAAAGCAATAAAATATGACCCAATCAACTTTCTGATCGAAAGACTGTCCAGGAATCTGCAACATCAGGAACAGAGTTTGGTTCAATGGTGTCTGAGATCTTTCTGTACCCATAACTCCGGGCCAATTTCACAAAAAAAAAAAAAAAAAAAAAAAAAAAATGTTGGCCTGCCACACAGGTAGTTAACAAATTAAGCGCATGCATTACAACAACTGCTCAACATTTGTTTCGGAAGATAGATGATTAAGTTACGAATGTTACCATTAATGCTTAGTTCTAAGCTCAAGTTTGAAGAAAGAAAAGTACATTAAGGCCTAACAGTTAGCAGTTGAATCTTGCATTATCGAATTCATCAGATATAGAACTTCCAACTGAAAATGGAAAACCACGCCAGTGGTTATAAACATTTCTAGAAAGTCGAAAGCAACCTTTGAGAACATGGGCCCAAATCTTTTGACGCGATTCTCGATCCTCGACCCATCACCCTGATACGAACAGAAACAAGTTGAAGAAAGAACAACAGTCAAGAAACTATAGTGGTATGTCTCTACCAAGTGAAGTAATAAAATGGTGAGAGAACAATTAACCTTGGAAGAAGTACCAACACCATCCAGATGACCAAATTTCGGAAAGCTAGTTTCCTGTGTCGCCAATAACAATTACAAGCATCACCTTTTGCCGAACGATAATACTCGAGTCTTTTATATTCTGGAGAGAAGCTTACCGAAGGCAGGCGATCATAACCTGCACAAAGAAACAAAAAGAGACAGAGATGAAAAAGCTGCAATGGCATTACAATAGTAATAGTACCAAAAACAGATGACGTGCAGTTCAATCGCCATCCAACTTAATTCCCCAATTCGATAAACCAAAACCGTAAATCTTTTCCCATCGCGAACCAAATCCACCAACAAAGACAAAGATCCAAGCGCCACAGCCCCAATGCAGATCAATCGACCCTCTCCCGCCACTCCACCGCGACAACACAACGGAGCGGCATCCCGCGAAGAGTCTCAGGGGTCCGAAGATGGCAGGAGAGAGAGAGAGAGAGAGAGAGAGAGAGAGAGAGAAGGGAAGAAAGGAGTGAAGTGGGCGACTCACCAGAGGGGAAGCGGTTGTGGAGGCCGAGGAGGAAGGCGAGTGGAACGAGAAGCGAGAATAAGACGAGGACGAGCACCGCCGAGGCGGGCGCGCGCCACCGTCGCTTCACCGACGGAATGGTGGAGACCGCGACGAAGCCTTTCATCGCCGCCGCTGCCCCTTTGTTCCTCTTCTTCTGCTACTTGTTCTTCTTCTTCTTGTTCTGGTCCTCCGGCGCTGCCTTTCGCTCCTCCCCTCCTCCCTCTCCTCCCCTCACGCTCTTCAACTACTTGTAGATGAAGTAAGTTTCTGATAATGCACTTCGATTTCGCCAACGAAAGGCAAAGCAAAAGGTCGGAAGACAAGGACAGAAAACAGCGGTAGAGTGTGGAGCGGGGCCGGCGTGACTTACTTAACACCTGTATTATCTATCTTCATTTTATTTAGTGGAGAAAATACTCTAAAAAAAAAAAAAAACTAATATTTCGATTAGTTGGTATTATTTGGAGAAATAGTAAGGCCTTTTGATTATCCTTCCCTTCCCTTGTCACATCAACCCCAACCCCTCCTACAGGAACAACAAGTACAGCCGACGACGGAAACGTAGAATGAACTCTTCCCGTCGTCGATGGAGACGAAGAGTTCTTCATGTGGCGGGTGGGAAGCAGAAAGCCATGCAGATAATGATTGTGTCCTAAATTTAATTTACGTTCGCGTTCCCGTTCGCTCGGTGTAGGAATCGCGCGGGTACGGCGGTGGGAGAGCAGTAATCATGGAAAGGAAAGCACTCTGCTTCCATCGGTGGGATTTCTTTTCTCAAAGCAGAGTGTGCTTTGTTCGCAGCAACAGATGCTGCGTGTCTCAATCCCACTTTATGACAATTTTTGCAGTACGATTCTTCTGTGCACCGTCTCGTCGTCAGAATTCTCGGCTTCTGATATGACGACATGTCATGCATGGTCTCTTTTGAGTGTTCGTTCCGAGCGACTCCGCTCGCTCACTAGCCGTTGGAGCTCGCCGTCCCGATCCCTGCGCCAGAGGTGTTGGATTTCACGGGGTCGGTGGAGCGCTCGACGCGTAAATCCATGCGACTGCAATCCCTGCGCCAGAGGTGTTGGATTTCTTGGGGTCGGTGGAGATCTCGACGCATAAATCCATGCGACTCTAAAGGTGGTGAAGTTGATCCGAGTCACTTTGGACGGTGATCGGAGCGGAGCGTCTGATAAGATAAACCAGCCAAATTAAGCTGAAGCTAAAGTGAGACAGACATCTTGTGCTGTCTGTCCATGAATAACTTCGGTGAGTTATTATGTTTTTATTTTTTTAAGATTTAAAGTATTATTATTATTTTTTAGATTTTTTTATAATTTTTTTAAATAAATTAATTATATAAAATTTTAGAGATAAAAGAGTCCTGTTTAAACTATTATTCTATACATATATAAATAGATGACATTAACATTATCATCCAAGTTTAAGTTCTCAAGCATATAGAGCTCAAGTCCAAGAGTAACTTCAAGATTCTTATAACAAGTTCAATGTAATTTTTTTATCTTCACTATGATTTCTTCTTTTTATGTTTGGTTCAATGTATCTTACTATTACTATTTGAGAAAGGATAATACTTGCATATGATATTTTTATTTCTTCATATGGTATTTGTATGATAATTTGTATTTCAAGATCTTTTTAGTGAAGATGATAACTTTTTTTTACTATAGATTATGATAGTCGAGTTGAAGATATGAAAGACTTTGTTTAGAGTCCTATCTAGAAAGATCTATGAGATGTGGTTGGTGTGAATACAACAACAATATTAGATGTTGCAGATGGAGATGCCATGAAGAGATAAAGGACATTAAATGTAATACTTAAATTTGTGTTAAAGAGATCTATTTCTCATTATCCCTTTGAACACATTATTGGTTGTAATTTCTTAATGCTTTTTGAAGATTAAAAATTTATATTTGGATATATCACTCTTAAATCCAAATTAGCATATTTCTGATGCACGAATGAAATATTATATTATCTATATGTTTTTAAAATAATATATTTTTTTATGTTATATCTATTCAATGATAAATTCAACAACCATCCCTAGTAGAGTTCAAAAATCTTTTTGACTCTTAGGAACCCTTAGCTCATCAAACGGTGAGAGTTTCTACTTCAAGGAAAGAAAAAATAAAGATGCTCTTTATAAATTGAAAGAAGAACAAGTGTTATACGTGTAACAAATTAAGCCATATCAAAATAAATTATTGTGTTAATAATAAAGAAAAAAATATTATAAATAAAAAAATTATTCCAATGCTACTAATGAAGATTAGGGTAAATATTTTATGATTGAAACTTCTCAAGTTATGACATCTTTAATTTCAAACATAATTAGATAGTTGATTTAAGATTTGGTCATCATCTCAGTTATGATGATGGTACCAAGATTATCAATCTTTATCAATATAAAGGTAATAATATAATTATCACGATACACAATACTATTCAAAAGGAAGGCATCATCACATATGAAGATAATAATCATATTAATTGAAGAGTGTGTAGGATGTTCTAGGTGTGAAGAAAAATCTTTTTTTTTGTTATAAATGTATTTAATGCTAAAAGTTATATCCCTTTTGGTCAAGTTTTTTTATAATATAAAATAATTAAATATAGATAAAGTATATATTGATAAAAGGGTTAATACCATTTAGCTCTTATGTTGATAGGATGAGTATAAATGATGATGCATTAATCTAACATATTGGTCATATAAATTTTTTCAAATTAAAATTTATTATGCAAGAAAGTCTAGTTAATGGTCTTTCCAATTTTATTACCTTTAGTAATAATGAAGTTTTTAAAAGTTGTCAATATGGCAAAACACAAATAACCTTTTGATATATCACTTTCAAAGTATAAATTTTTGTTAGAGCTTATTCACAGTGATCTAATCGGCCATACTCAAACTCCATCTTATTTAATTTCTCATTATATCTTCTCTTTATTGATGATCTTACAAGATTTACTTGGGTCTATTTTATGAAGAAAAAAATCAAAAGTTTTTTTTAAATTTCAAATATTCAAGTTAATAATTAAAAGTAGTCTTTAAAGAAAAAATAAAAGGTTACATACCAATAATGGCAAGGAGCTTACTTCCAATAAATTCCTTTCTTTTTGTAAAAAATCATGATATTAAAAGGGAACTCACATATACAAATATATCACAACAAAATGATGTTGCCAAATGGAAGATTCGACATCTAGTAGACACTTATAAGTGTTGGTTTCATATAAAAAATTTATCGAAGACCTTACGAGCAGTAAGTAGCAGTTAGTATGGTATATATAATTTATATTATTAATTGAACTCCTCTCAACCTAACCAATATAAAGTCTCTATATGAGCTCATGTTCGGTGGTTTCGTTCACATACTGGATTAGACTGAAAGAGAAGTAAGCTTTTTACTAAAACTAAGAAATGCATATTTATTGGTTATGATGAAATGAAAACAAGTTAGAAATGCATAGATCTACAAATACATAAGTATCTGATATCTCGAAATATTGCATTTGATAAAGTTTTTCCTTATTATCCTCCATAACTAATTTCTTTTGAGAATATCAATATTACTGATATATATATTCAAAACATGTGATTCAGTTTTCTTTGTTATCTAGTGCTCTTATAGATTTTGGTTTATCTTTTTCCTCATCTGTATCTACTTCTATTATTTCTTCATCACTAATGGTAGAGCAAAATGATAGAGAGAGTAATTATATTCTTGAAAAGAAAATTATAACATTAAAAGGATTAAAAAAATCAAACTATTATGTTATAGAGATAGAGACAATATAAGTATATATCATCGTTTTTTTCTTGAAACAATTGTTAATCTTGAGCCTACTTGTTTTGATGAAGCTATATGTGTTAAAGAGTAGAAAGATGCTATGAATGAGGAAATAAAAGCTCTTCGTAAAAATAAAACTTGAGATCTTATGCCAAAGCCTATAAATATAGATCTAATTACTTGCAAATGAATCTATAAGATAAAATATAAGTCAGATGAAAGTATAGATTACTATAAGACAAGACTTATTGCAAAGGAACTTTCTAAAAAATATAGAGAAGATTATGGGTGAACCCTTAGTCCTGTGGTCAAAATAACATTTGTCAGAATAGTGATCGCTCTAGCAACTAATCTTAGATGGAAGCTTTGACAACTTGATATGAAGAATGTCTTTCTATATGGAGAAATTGATGAGGACATTTATATAGAACAACTATACTTCTATTTCCAAATCAAATTATATTTGCAAGCTTAAAAAGACCCTCAATGGGTTAAAACAAACTGCTAGAGTATGATATAGAAAGATTACTCAATTCTTATATTTTTGTGATTATTTTCTTCTTATTCAAACCCTAGCTTATTTATTAAAAAGCAAAGAAGCCTACATGTTATTATTATTTTATATGTTGATGATATAATCATCATGGATAATAATGAAATTGAGATTTCAAAGCTGTATGGTAATCTTTCTCTTTGGTTTGAAATGAAAATATGAAAGGAGCTTAATATTTTTCATGGTCTAGAGTTGATGAACACAAAAAAAATAATTTTTCATTTCCAAAAAAAAAAATAAAAAAAAAAAAAAAAAAAAAAAAAAGTTTATTCTCCGCTTGATATAAATATAAAGCGAAGTTATAATAATAGCGAGGTTCTTTGTAACCGTCGATCTTTCAGTGCTCTTATTGGTAGTCTCATCTATTTAATAATTATAAGACTAAATATCAGATTTTTAATTCAGTAAGAATTTTAAAACATATGAATTATTATCTTTTATCTTTTAAATAGATTAATTAGATAGAGTTTTAGAGATAAGTGTCACTTGATTTGAATTATTATTTTCGACATGTATAGATTCATCCAAGCCTAAATGTTCATATCTATAAAGGCTTAAGTCAAACAGTAATTCAAGATATTATTTTTTAAAAAATTAATATATATATATATATATATATATTTTTTATTTTTATATTAATTTTTTCTTCTCCTATTTGATTTGATTGGACTAATAAGACTTTATTACTATTATTACTTTTGAGTGAGAAAGAATTATACTAACATATTATCTATACATTTTCTTCACAAATTTTTAAAGTAAGGGTCAATCTGCTGCAAGCGAAAGAGAAATGACCCGAGTGAGTGGTCCACTGCTTGTTTCAATGTTATGTAGTGGGACACTGCAACTTGGCAGTCTGGTCCTACCGTTAAGCAACTTTTTCCCTCTGTTGTAAATCTGTGGTGCTGCTGTTCTTTTTAAGTAGACGACGACCAAGTCTTCTTCCTCCTTGTGGTAAGTCCCATCGGATTATAAAATCGAATGCTCGTTAAAATACTGTATACTCGCTTTCACTTCTTCCCTCGTTATGTAAAAAGACTTTTATCAGTGTGTCACGAGATCCAGATGATCGACCCACCCGAGAGGCACAGCCAAATGTAGCTGCCATGTGAAGTTGCACGTAAAGTCTCAATAAATAAGGTCTCTTTCTCCTCTTTTTTTTTTTTAGTTTTGCCTCTCTGTTTCCTTCCTCCTGCCTCATTTTGACATCAGATCCCAAACGATAAAAATATGAAGTTACTCCTCGAGCATCACCTTCGGATGCTGCAACATTTGCTTGCAACCTTTCAGTTACCCTTTATGGGGTTAGGCAAAGCACTGATGTGATCTGCAGGCGTCGATTGGATCCTAAGGTTTTTGAGGTTGTTAGTACTCAATGGTAACCAAAGGGGACCGAAAAGAGAAAAGAAAAATCGCTGGGTCTCGCCCCTCTTAAACTTTGCTCTGCAAGAGGGGTGATTATATTTTATATTTATTGTATATCTAGCCCATATAAATTTTTTTTAATAAGATTATATATATATATATAATTTATTTTTTTTAATAAGATTATATATATATATATATAATTTATTAATTTAAATTATATATATATGTATATTTATTTTTTTATAAATACTAAAAATATTTGAAAGAGTAAAATTGTTATATAATATTTAAAATATAATTTTACTAAAGAACACTTACGTCAATACATATTTAAATATAATTTTCATCTATTGTTTACTAAATATTTAATGTATTAGAAAACTACACATTCATTCAAATATGTTTCTTCGCATATACATTTAAAATTACAAATGTGTTTCCAATCGCAATCAAGGAGATGATCAGTTTTGCGGTTGTTACAATCATGATGATGTGATCTGATTGCACCACACATATATATATTGCTTAGGTTTGTTCCCCTACCTCCGGCTTTATGATTCACGATCGCCTTGGTCTCGAGCTGGTGGTACTAGGATGACCAACCACCGCACGATGGCGATGAGGAAGTTGACAAGACCAGATGAACAATTACTTCCCATCAGTAGCATCAACCATCTACCGTAGCAGTGTGTCCAGAACCACCTATTAGCCTTGTTGACACACACAAGAGGGGTGAAATTTTTACGGTGCTAGACCAAATGTCGCATTGGGCAATGCTCATATTGGATCCCACGGCATCGATGCTCATGACATGATAACAAGCAATTTTTGACCGGCAGGCAATCTTCCTGATCAACATTGGGGTCCAGAATCCAACTCGCTTAATTTACATGATGTGTGTCTGCTAAATACCAAGCGTTGAACCACACACTCAGTTCTCTGCTTGTGTTGCACTGCCACACAGACAGATATCGTTGCACTGCCACTAGCTGCAAAGTACCATCCGGTTCTCCACACCAGATGCACACAGATGTTGTTGTTGCAACTGATGCCTGCTTCCATTGCCAGTAAAGAAATTTCTTGTACTGATATCGATGACCTCTTTCGTATCTCGTGCATCAAGCAAACAAGGTGGCAGATACAATTCCAGCTTGCTTCTTGTATACCTGTACGATATGGAATCCTGGTTCAACAACCTGTGTTGTGCCAAAATCTGCTCATCTGGAGTGGAGGGCAGCAGGACCAGACAAACTACTCTCCACAATTTACAAAAAAGGTCATCCAGTTAAACGGATCACAACACGGATTCCACCACTGCTGTCACGGATGAGGGACCACCTAGCTCAAGGAGCGATAGAGCCATATCAAACTCTTGCCAACCCCTGAGACCGCTGGCCAATTTATGCAAAGTCTCCTGCTTTGCCTCCAGCACCCATGCTGGTGCAAAGTTCACCAGCAAGCCCACAAAGCATGACACATACGCCTTCCATGTTGCTGGATCACACCCAAGAATTATATTGCCCTCCATGGCACCAGCTACAAAGTCCATGTGGATCCCAATCACCCGGGCTCGCATCGACGAGAACACTGATGTGTACGCTGGGGATGTATTTCCAACTCCCCAAACAAAAGCCCCACATATGATCAGCATGTAGGCCATAGCATAGCCTTGCAGGATGTTGGATACCGTCCCAGTTCCACCTAGCTTCTCTGCTCCGGCTGATAACAGCAGCGTCGGCAAGGTCTCCTCATACATTATCTGCACAAACTGCACCCCGCCCGCAACAAACAGTAGGCTTGCCCCCAGTGTTGCCACATGTTGTACTCCCGATATAGCAGCGACAAGAGATATGCGGCTTGATTTCAGGCGGGTGGGTCCATTGGAGCTCCATTTGGTTCCTAATTTGTGTGCCCACTCAATGACCAGCTTGAAAATCACCTTGTTGACAAAATGAGTGTCAGGAAAGTTTCGACATGTTCGGAGGTAGAGGAAACCTGGTGCCACTGGGAGCCGAACACCCTGGTCAGACATATATCGACCCAGAAGTCCATTAACTCCTCGATCAGCTGTCATGTGAGAACCTCCAGCAACTGAGGGACCTAAAAATGAGGAGAAGCAGCTCCTAATCAGCTGCACAACAGCATCCTTTTCCCTTGAGAAGGGAGAACGTGAGCAGGATAGGACAATGAAATCATGCCACCTTCGCACCTTCTGAGTCCACAAGGCTCCTATGATTGGCATGCTTGGCCAGGTGCAGCCTGTTGCACAATTCTCAAGAGCCTGACCAACAACTCCATGGATGTACTCTGAACTCTTCTCGAGCTTAAATGTTATCGTCAAGCTTACGAGAGCAGCCATTGGTAGTGGGAGCATTGGTGGCAACCCTCCTGCTAGAAATGGTCAAATTAGTACTGCCTAGCATTCAACACAAATGTTTATATAAGTAGCTCCTCATTCAATACATTAAATCAAATCATACGATGTAAGCTTATGAATGCATATAATATACCCATCTGAACCACCAGGTATTATTGAATACAATAATTAAAGAAACAAGATAATCTTTCTAGCAGCATAAATGAAATTTCTAACATCTCCCGGAACAAGTAGACACTAAAGCTATCTAATTGATATGTGAGTTGAGCAAACTTAACTTGAGAGCATCAACTGTATAGGTTACTAAATGACAAATTTGTACATGCAAAATTTGCATTCAACTAACACAATTGTGCTGCTAGTACTAGTCAGTATTCAAATTTTTATTTCATTTTTCATTAATACCAAACATTGTAGACTTTACTAGACACTATACATAAATATCTAGATACTCTTAGTTTAACTAAGAATATTGCTTGTACATAATTCAATGGTGAAAAAAAATAAATTTGGCTGAATCCAAAAGAATTGGAACTTTACGACTTTTTGTTATTGTTGTAGACACCAGACAATATGGTTCGATATACCAAGCAGTATATCGGTACCAGTAACCAAATCCTATATCGGACTAAAATTTAAATCCTTCATAAGCATGGTGTCCAAAGAAAGTGGTGTAAGAAGACAATCCATATTAGGAGAATGCTGTATTTATATGGTTGCTTCAATGTTCCTTGCGGGCTACATGTTATACTTCTAAAAGAATTATTCTATCATTGATGTACAGAACATTTCAATGCTATTCCTTCTTTTATTCTACAGAAACATAGTTATCTTCTCACTGTAAGCATTTTAGTTAAAGATTTGTTGAAGTTAGGTTTTACCATCATCAAGTCCTATCAAAATCAGATATATTTTATTTGTTATAAAATTGCAGCAAAGGTCAACAGGAGTTTGATGGAAGACATATGGTACTTCCAGTAAAAGATGATGCAGTAAAAGCAGTACCTACTTGTATCACAACCCCTCATTTAAAGCATATAGAAAGTTATGTTTTACAGTCACTTGCAACCAGAAAATTACAAGACTTACAAGTGCATTCATTCAAACAACTGTTATCAGGTATATATGTGAATTTGTCCTCATTTAACAAGCCAATTAAATTGTTTCCAAGTACTTGATTGAAGGACGCCAAAATCAAAGAGCTTGTTGGATGCCATTTCTTCTATAAAAATATAGTTATTTCAGAGGCTTTCTTTATTTTCCTTTGGGTTTACAATATTCAAAGATTTCAACACGTGTGACAATGACATCATTCAGATGTCTGTACTCTGAATGACCCTTTTCTATGGACATTTCATCACTGTTTCAGAGGGTAACTTGTCAAATGGTGTGTTGAACGACTTTTCACTATAAGAATACCAATCACACACAACTTTAATAAGTGTGGTGTAACACCACTTGCTAGATAACAACCTAGTGCACCCAGAAAAACCAAGTTAGAAATTACTTGTGTCATTCGTGAATAATATCTTTTATGATGTTTCAGCTTCTTATTCTTATCTTTGCCTTACGGACACAATATGAAAGAAACTGATCAAGTTGCCCACTTCAATCTTAATTTAAATCAGTTATTGGCCAAATGCTGGTCAATTAAAATAAAGTAAAAGAAAGTAGCTCATAATTAAAGTAGAACAAGCAAATACATATAAAGCAAGATAATAGAATAAAGAATAAAACACATACGAGGATAACAGCTGTTAATATGAACCCCAGCAGAGGCAAGTATTTCCTTTACTTCAGATTCGATAGATAGAAGAGTCGGAGCAGGGCTAGGCCAATCAGTCCCATTCATTGGAACTGGTTTCCAAATACCACGAGTAATCTCTGCTGAAAAGTAGCTAATGATAGTAGCAACAGAAGCTGGTAGAAAATCCACAAGATCTCTCAAACCTACATAAGTTGGGAGGTTAGTGTCAGCAAGTACAATATAAAACAAAAAGGAAACTTAGCAGAGATATTATATGACTAACTGTTTAGTTACTATCTGATACTTCCTACTACAAAAGAAGCTTACAGCAACTGAAGAAAGCGATGCTTTCATCTTCATTGGTGTACTCTTCTGAGTTCTGACTGACGAAAACCATAGGCCCTTCTTACATACCCCCATATGGATATAAACATTCATATAAGCAAGGTATTTAGGCGAATATATTTAATATGACTCAATCCTTCTTTTATTATCATAATTTTGACTTTACTCGACAATCGAGCTGCTAAACAAGAGAAATTGGAGTGAAGCTTGTAGAATATAATAAACCAATTCTATATCCTTCAATTTAGTTCTTTCTTAGTCCAACTGCTGTTATTTTTCAACAACTGTTAGGAGATGATATTGGCTTGACAATGAGCATAGTTTTATGCAATTCATCTTATTGAACTATTTTTCAAATTTTGAGGCAATGGTGGCTAAACTGGCAATCATCTATTTTATGGACCCTTAACATAGAACTCAAGCAGCCTTGGAGATCAAATGAATGAGGCTAACCCAGATCCTCATCATTTAAAATAGCAGATCCTTTCAGGTGTAACAAGTTCAAGTCCCCATTGAAGTAACAAAACTTCAGCCAAATAGCCCAAGGTCACCAAGATTATAAAGCAACACAATGAAAAGCTACAAGATGCTTTATCTTACTCACAGATACTTTAGGTTAACCCAGATCCTCATAATTTATTTTTTCTTGTATAATTCAGAACTTTGGGTGGAATACTTGGAGGCAAGTACTCAAGTTAGCCAAAATTGAACTCCACAAGCCTGATAGAAACTCAAACTGGTATGATGATCAGACTATGTGCTTGTATGATTGGTGTCAATTAACACAAAAAATCACCCCATGACAGTTAACATGAGGTCTGTGCTAAGTTCAAACAGACCAGTGACAATATGAGCAGGTGCACAAACCAAAATTCAAATGCATGTGCTGCCAACGACGTAACTAAAGATGATAGCATTGCATGCCAAACATGTACACTCTTACACTAGGATTAAATAATTTCTAGTTTAATGATTAATAACTGCTTGAAGTTATGTACGTCTGGAAGAATTTCTATATCGTCATTCTACCGTTGTCATTTTCATGGCCCTTTTAAACAAATTGTTAGGATGTCCCGTTTGCAAATACACATTAAACTTCCCACAAACAGAATATATTGGTACTTGGAAGAATGGAAAAATAGCTGACTTAGAATACCAAGAATGAAGAATAGGCAAATGCAAAAGCATCGGAAAATATCGACAAATAAGTGCATCAAACCTGTAGTCAAGTCTCTGGAGGAAAGCCTTCCATGAGCACATGCAGTCAAAACAGCTTCAAGAACAAATGGAATAGCTCCTAGAATCTCCCAGCCAGGAAGCATTGGCCTTTGTAAAGAATCTTCTGTCATATTTACAGGTGATCCGCTTATGCTGCTACTGGAGTTCGATGAGGGATTACCAGAAACAGGTCCATTTTTAGACATTTTCCGATAAATCATGTTCAAAATCTTATTAGCAGTCTGATGCACTGGGTCTTTGTTGCACAGACCAGAAAGAATTGAGGCTATGCAAGCCTGATTCTGGAAGTACCAAGCTCGAAGTTTTGGAAATGAGTCAATATAAACTGGCTGACGTGGTGATGCATTAAACGAGCCCTTATTATTCCCTGTTCTATTCATAGCAGATGAGTTCTGCAACGCAATACGACTGTTGCGCATCAACAAGAGATAGTCTAAGGTTAATTCCATCTTTATGGAGCCTCGACCTGCTTGGCAGAGCTCCTGAGGGGGTTTGTAAAATTTCCACAGTCGAAGAAGAAAGAGGAATGCACACGAGAAGACCGAGTAAACAGAAGTTTCCTCAGAAGTTCTCGACTTATGACTGGAAAGAGGTGACAGTGACCCAAAGACCTCACAAAGCGGCATTAAAGCTGCTGCAACTTCTGGAATCTGAAGATGCCAAAAAATTTACATTAGTAATATGGAGCAAATTATGAGGGACATTTAGGCACAAACAATTGCAAAATGGTTGTGCAGTCCCACTGTATTGACGAAAACTGAATACATGTATGTATCTAATCATCTTGTGCATTCACATGGGAATAAAGAAAAGCACCAATGGTAGATCAACAAAAAAATTCTTATCTTTCATATGTTTTCAAAATATCTCGAAAAAACAACATTTTTACAGAAAAAGGACCACCATAATTCTGAATAAAACCTGGAAGTCTAGAAGTAACATTACTAAATCACCATCACTAAGTAATGAATACCAATAATAAATTATACACTAAAAGTAGATCTATAACAAGTACTTTGTAAAGTCAGTTCTGCCATGTGAAATTTCTTTCCCAAATTGACCTTCTATACTTGCAGAAGCTCCAAACATGTATTTAAAACTTGTTCTGGTTTCTTAAATGCAAATCCAAATCACATGTACATCCACAAGTGCATATGACATGACTGACTATAACTAAAAACCAAGACATATGATGTGAGTGAATCATAGTTCCTATATTTACTATTGTTGTGTCATACTTATTGTGTTTGAATTATACTCTAAAGATGGTTTACTGATGAAGTAATACAAACAGTACCAAACAAAATGTCTATTAGTTCATAAAAAATGACCAGAACAATGACATCATAGACATAATTTGTATAAAATTGTTAATCATGTTCAGAATTTCCAAAAAATTAAAGATGAATTAACAAATTGGTTCCAAGTAGTAGATAAATGTATATTTCTCAGAAGGCTTTACTCACCATGCCATGTAAAGAAAGAATATGAACGATGTCCACACCAGAAACTCCAAACAAAATGGCACTGAGCACAGGCATGTGACCAATCAAATCATTCTCAGCTGCAGATGCTGAAGAATCAGGAGGCATAGGAAGAGATAACAATTTGACCACAAAAAACACAACATGTTCCTGAAGCAATAAAAAAAGACAATTAGAAGCACAGACAAAAATGAAGTTCATAAAGTACAAACCAATTTGAATAAGGATAACAGCTCAATGCCAGCAAAGGTTTTTGGGGCAAGCACAAATAAATAGAGCCAAAATATCCCAAGGAAATTGATAGCCATTAACACATCTAAACCATAGAAACTTCTTACAACAGTACCTCCCTAATCCTTAATAAAAATTACTCAGTGAAACGACTAAATATAATTTTCAATCAATGGTTAGAAGTGCATATAATAAATGAAAAGATATATAAGTGAACTACCTGGACATTCCAACCACATACTAGGGATGCGCCACATAAAATTTTTGCAGCTGCTAATTTTTCTTCTTCTGATCCATTGACTGCAATATGGTACATTTTCTCCACTTCCACTAAACTACAGAGCAGCAAAATAAGTCCATGAGTCTGATTATTACAAATTTAAGACCACTAAAGTTGATAATATTATAGTGAATTGAGCTTGAATACCTTTAATAATAAAAACAATAACATTATGTTGGCGCTGTAATCAGGATTACAGGCTATGGAACCATATAAAATCAAGATGGTTAAATGCAATTTTATCATATAAATAAGAAGATGACTAACTAATTAGGAGTATCAAGCATCTATACACGATATAGTACTAATGTGCACAGTGCAAAGAGATGCTAAATTCAAATATTTTGGAATTTAGCATATCCTTCTTCATCCATCTAGTTTGCTTTCTTTATAGTTTGCTTAATTTTCTTTTCCTCATTTTTTTCTTTCACAACAAATTGGCATATCCTCTTGATTGTCAACAACATAACAGGGAACTATAGCAAGATTGACAAGATTAGTTAGTCTACTCTGATAGCTTGTCTTAAACATGTTGTGACCAGGTGGCTGGCATCATGAACAGACTTTCTGCATTTGGAGGAAATCTGCTCTTGAAGATGTGTCACGTTCACATGACACAAGTGGCATGTGTGCCAGACCTCTTCCTTGAATAAAGCACATCTTGCCATAAGAAGAGGTGTCTCTTCGAATTACGGTACTAAACTGATTATTTCTAACTTCTAAGTTTAAACAATACATTTGAATTCAAGGACTTTAAACATCTCTGCAGTTTGCTGCCCATATAATGCAGTAATCATCAACAATAAGGTACAAAGATGGTGCCAAAACATTTCACAGCACAAGGCCATAAGCATGTCAGTTCATATATCAACAAGAACTACTGTTACAGTCAGGGCATGACTGTAACTAATCAATGCAGTACCTTCATCACTGATCAGGTTAATCTACGAGGAATTGTTTAGAGTACCTTGATGCAGGAGTCACCATAAGAGAGTTTTTCAAAGAATCAGTCAGTGGAGCTCCCTCAAGGAATGTTGACCAAGAAGAATCTTGAAATGAAGTTGGATCTTTTGATAACACAGATGGAACAACATATCCAGGCCAAAAGTAAGCAGATGTATCAATCAAATTTCTTGCAATACAGGCTTCAACAATTAGATGCAGCATGTTTCCAACTGCATGTGTAAAGAAAAGGAACAATCATAACACTTCTTCAAGTAGTCCACGGGCATAGAGTGCTACTTAACCAATGTATAGCATGGAAAAGCCAAGTTAGCATTAGTTTATTATATGTAGCTCCATGGAATGAGATGCTGCATACAATTTTAAAGGTTTAAAGGATCATGTTCAGGATTGATCACAATATTTAGGATCGTGAATGGCCATAGGATTCAGGATTTGGATAATCTTAAAGCAATTAAGCCTAGTTCTGAGACAGATTATTCACTTCAATGAACATAAATTGGTTAAAGGAAGCCTTGAAATCGATAAAAACAACTCAAATCTTGCTAAAACCAGACTATCCACAACCATTCAGAGTCAATCAGAATCTAGCAAGGATCAGCAGGAACTGCATAAAACCCAACTAGAAATACAGTGAACTTGTAGTGAACTAGTGATCACTCAAACCCACTTAAAACACATACAATCAGCTCAAACCTGTTCAGTTCAACCAATCCCAAGAGAACTCAGAAAAATCAGGATCAGAGACAATTAATCCATATCAGGATTGGCCCATCTTATGATGCAGTTTATAACTCTACAAGAATTGTCTCATATCTAATATGGTTTGATACATAGGAAAAAGGAGTAATCAAAGCTCCATAAAGAAAACTGAGTGAATACTTGGATTGAATTTTTCATCAAAATTACAACATCAAGATTAATGGACATGTTTCTTTTTTTCTTCAAAAGCCCAAACCGATTCAAAGCAGGTTTATCATGAGATTCACTCTAGACAAGCCAGAAAGCAAATATATTCTATCTTTTTTAGTCCATATTATTATCTAAATTATCTTTCACTTTTCAATTTGAAAATAATTTAATATAAATTATTAACAATTATGCAACCTTCAGAATGCTTGCAGATCTTAAAGAAAATCTTTGACCTAGATTGGGTATCCAAAAGTTCTGATCTCGTTAACATGTGAATTATAGTTTGTCATCTAACTGCACCCTTAAAAGTATGACAAACAAGATTTTCTACTGTCTCTGAAGTTCATAGCTATTTTGTTCTTTTAAACATAAAACTAGTAACTTAAAAGCAGGGATCCGAACTGGAGCTTCAGGTCTGACATGTACTTTGTTTGGCCTAACCACTTACAGGTCAGCTAGTGTTTGGATCACCACACTTTTTCCTAGTTAGTTCGCTCAACTCAAAATGAACAAAGACCTATATTTTGCATTGTAATGTGGCCTGACAGCATTTAGGATACAAAATTTTGAGGGTCTGATCAGATGTATAACTCTTGAATATTCAGATGACTGGACCTAAATTTGAGCGACCTGACCAGTTCTTATCCTACTCTAAGTAACAGACTGAAATTTAAAGAATAAGGAAATTTTTGAAAACTATATGAATGGTATCTTTTGTAACTTACAAAATTGCAAATGAATAGTCTGATACTTAAGAGTTACATATTGTACATTCAATTACTCTCAGTCTCAGTACAGTCCAACCAAAGGTCTAAAGTTGCATCTAGGCATGACCCTATCTCTATTGCCGAAAAGTAATCATAAAAAATAGTGAGTTGCTATGATGGTCATAACCAAATAGATGGGGTAAATTGACATAAAGTAGAACACTCCAACTGTTCATTGCTTCACATCTCAAACACGATAACTCTCAAGATATATTATTTTTATCTTTTGTTATTTATGTATGACAATCTAAAGGGTGCTAATGTTTAAAGAATTGAAAATAGAGTTGGTAATAAGAAAAAAAAGGACAAAACATACAGGGAAATATTCCATAATGCTCCAATATCATCAAATTCTCATCATCTTGGGTTTGGTTGATTACGGATGATTAAGGGAAAGTATTAGAGAAAGAGCTTTATAGATTACGTAAGGGAGGAACTTAGAGTGGTAGGATAACTAGGGAAGAAATCTCTAGAAAGATAGAAATAGATAATTTCTTGTACTCACTCTAAGTTCTAAGAACTCACTTTTGGGAAAACATATTGGCCTCGCACCAGTTACACATAATGCAGAAAAGAAACTCATTTATTCATTTATCAAGTCTTCAATAAAATTCCTCCCCTTTTTTATTTTTTGAAGTAAAAGAACACAAAAAAGTAAAAAGTAAAAATACAACTAAGAGATTTACATCAAGGTAAATTAATCGTTCACTCTTTTCTTCTTTAAGGAAGATAAATTTTCGAATTTGTATTGAAACTGCTGTTTCATAGGTTTCCATCTCTTTTTTTAAAACAATAAAATTTATTGAAACAATATCTTCATCAAAAGTAAATTTTTTTTTCTTTTACTTTTCCTCATTGACCACCTCTTTTATTTTTCTTGAATAATCTAGAAAACTAAAGTAGAAAACTAGGAGGCGATGGCAAGTGGCAACTTATGATTCTAACAAAAACTCTCTCTAAACTATTAAAAATAAGAAATTTGAATAGGATATTTTTTTTTCCACAACTAGTGTAGACTAAAAGGTTTTCCAATTTCCATCAATTCTCTAGATAAACTCCTACAATGGTGAAAACAAGCAATAATTTTTCTGGAAAAAAGTACATACTCATGCAATTAAGCAAGAAAAAAGTGTAACCTTCAATTAACAGAATCCTATAACAGTAACAAACTTAATTCATAAAAAAAATAAAGCCAAAGTCTGTTCTCACTGCTGCATTTATCATTCAGATGAAGATAATAAAAAATTATCAAGACAAACAAACCTGCTTTTATAGAACAATCATTAAGGTTGCTATTTCCAGCCTTGAAATTATAAACAAAGACTGCTGCTTTTGTAGCTGCACTATTGGCAGCATTGACAACCGATGGAGGAGGTGAGAGAAGTGCTGAAAATTGTCCCAGTATCTTAAGGGATGATATCAATGCATGCCTTCTAACTGCAAATTTATTTCCTTCATTTCCATATGAATTACTTCTCAAAAATCCATTGCTAAAAGGATAAGGTGTTTCATTCTCTTCCTTCACAACAGCAGCGACTGCCAAGGGGACGATAGAAAGCAGCATGCATAATCGTGCATCAAGGTGAGGTATTGGTCCTTCTATAGGCTCACGATCCTAGAAGTGCACATATTTGCAAATGCAAGAATATAAATTAAATTTCTATAGCAAATATAATTGTATGCATAAAAACAGAATTTTCTCAACTCGTTGCACAAGTCGGAGCGCTGAAACCCAAAGAGTTTGAAATGTCTCCTGCCAGCTTGCCTGGTTAATTACTTGCAGTGTCTTGGTCAATTCTGTTTAATTAAACAGTTAAATTTTCTTATAATAGAACAGATATGCATATTTGGAAAAGGAGTAAAACAAAAAAAGGAGACAATGAAACAAAAGAGACAACTAGAACCTGTAAGAATCTCAACGGCAGATATAGCATATAGATGCTTCCCATCCATTGCATTCTCCATAAAAAAATCAACAGGTATCCAACAAGCACCTCTTCCAGCACCATGACTGTTGCATGGATTCAAGCTATATGACCCAGCATCAGCTAGAGCTCCAAGAAGTTGATGCTTATTCAAAAGGAATTCCCCATTTACTGCACTATTTATATTTGTGAACAACTTATCCAAAATATGACTCACTGACAATAAACTCTCTGATTTTGATCTATTGGATTCAATAGTTTGGAGTCTCTGAAGTAGGCCATTGAACAGCTCAGGCCTGTGCTTGGAAGAATTTTTTTAATCAGTAGTAATCAACTCAAAATAATTTCTTATATTAAATTATTAATCTCCACAAATCTCTTAGGATTATAGATTAAAATTAGTTATCACTTAAAATGCCCTGATCACAAACATCCAATGTCATCATAGTTGTAGTTAAATAGATATCCATGAGTAGAATACATCACAACTTTACCAGTTAAACATAGGGAATCCTTACTGAATTAGAAGCTCCAATACAAACCACAAGATTGATGAACTCCCAAGTATGGGGCAAGGAAAAGTCAGCAGACATTGAGTTTTTTAAAATGGACTAATCAATAGAAAAAAGGATAAAATAGTTGGATCTCATGTCAGTAGCTATTATCTAAAATAAGTAGGAATCTAGTGGTTATTGGATTCATATTACTATTCATAAAAATGTGCCATGGTCTAATACTGCCTTCTAGAGGATGGAGTTACATTAGCACCAATCACAAGCAGGAGGTGAAAAAAGTTGTCCTGATCACTATTAAAAAACCACAAGAAAAATCATGACACCAAGCAAGTCTGATATAGTGTATTAGCTGATGATGATTAACTTAGTTACTGGAGGGAGATTCACCCTTGGGAAGAGATGAGCAACTGCATTTAGAGCCATCACAAGACCTAAGGAATGTCCCTCTATTGGAGCAAAGGGTGCTCATCTTGACTAGGTTTTCCAAGATAATTTATGTCCCTCTATTAGGCCTACTGTGACTACTGCTTAAATGAGAAAATTGGGCAAGTGATCACCACCATTGCTTTCATGGAAATAGAAAGTGAACTAGCCTTTGTAACAGATGCTATCATCCTATGTAGAAATTAATTAGTCAAAAATTTTAACATAATGAAATTTTTTTTTCCTATTTTCCTCCAAGACAGTTGTTGGAATCCTTCTCCCTTCTCAATGTTAACATCAGAAACCATAAGCAGTTAAACTACAATATTCAGTAAAAGTGACACTGATGAAGAAAGCATAAAAGCATAAGACGGTACATACATGTTGATACGAATAAGATGAAGAAAAGCTTTGGCCTTTTTATTTGAAGAAACTTTTTCAGCCACCTCAATAGCCATTAAAGCATTAGTCCTACGTAACTGCTCATGATTTTCATTTCTCCTCTCATTTGAATTTTCCTTAACATCGACCTGCATTGTTTGTTCTCCTCCACTAGCATATGCACAGCCATGTTTGTCTGCAGACACCAATTGGGGACCACAATCTTCAATTGTACAATCCATCAAGCTGGTGATGATATTCAAAATGAACAAAACAATTGCATGCCCAAAATCCATTTGTTGAACTCCATATGTATATGAAAGTTGTAAAGCAGCATCAATAGATTTTGCAATCCTGCAAAATGGACAATATTGTAAAGGATCAAAGGCTGAGGCTATAAATTCACTTATTCAAAAGTCATACTTTAGCCATGAAGAGGAAGGATATGAATCCACATTAAAAGGAAGCCAAGGAATTACATAAACACCAGAACAGCCTTACGGACCGCATAGTTAACATCCTTATGAGATGCTTACAGTAAACAAGTACACAAGAAATACACGAACAGGCAAGTAGTGCTAACCTGATAAGCATGTCAAACTTATATCAATAGTAAAGTTTTTTCAACCCTTAATCCTCTATTTTTGTTCCTCATCTATCTGTTACATTGTATACTATTTCCACCTTCATTATTCTGCCATTTGACAAAACCACAAGCAAGCCCATGCAATAACGCATAATGTTTTCTAGTGTGTTTCCTGACGATGCAAGCAGGGATTGAGCAGCATCAGTATATGACACTTGATAAAGGATATAAATAGGAATAGATTAAATTTGTCGCTTTTGCATGATGGTGAAGTGTCTCAAATAACCGGGGGTAACTACACTAGGAGGGTTCATCATAGAAGCCCATAATGCATTTTGCTGAGGGCTTGTCCCTTAGACTGGGACATCCAATTTCTCTTCACTAACAACCTCCTTTTCCTTAACCAATTTTCTTTTTCTTTATGTTTCTAGTCCATCAATAACTATCAGTTAACTTTCTTCAACCCGAGTTCCCTTCTATTTACCTATACATCTAGAGCATTCTTCTCTCTACACATCATGTTGCATATTCATCGTATCTTCAGAAGAATCCATCCTATTAGCAGCACAAGGAAATATTTCTTGGACAGATGCTACTAATAGAAAATACTATCTAAGTAACTAAAGCTCAAAGTTGTTTCCTCTAGATAAGTCATTTCATGACTTCAAATATAGTTAATAAACCCTGCATTTTTTTTCCTTGAAAGAATTAGATGTCTCACCTTAAATTCCATTTCTCAAAACATACAAGAAAATATCCAACTTTCCAACAAAAATCATCGACTCCCCTTTTTCAGAAAAGGAAAATTGTATAACACCCCACCAAGTTATTGATTTTCATTTTTATTTCTCCAAATTTGAGTTTAACATGTATATCCTAGCAAAACCAAAAACTTACATCTATGCTACTCTAGTTAACCTCCATTAGTTGATTGGCATATGACTCTTTAAAGTGACATTACACCCTTAACAAGCCCCATTATGATGGTATTAGTTATAAGGGCATTTTAGGTACTTTAACCATTTATATATTTTTAATTCAAACTAACAATTGATAATAACTAGTTTCTTGGATAGATGATAATGTAATGGTATATGTGGATTATCTTAACATTTGGAAGGGACAGATATGTATATAAAACCTATAGGGGTAACGATGTCATTAAAATTGGAGATTTCTATTGGCAACCATTTTTGCTATTTATAACCTCATTTTAAGAATTTTTAATATTCCTAAGATACCCTTATGTAAATGAACATAAACGTGATCAACTTATCACTTAATTCTAACAAACTCTTTAACTCCTTCCATACAATTATTCCTTCCTCTTCTTCTTCTTCTCCTAATCGCCGGAGCATCTTTCATCGTCAGTTATGCAAAATGACAAGAAAACGAGAAATAATCAAATGGGATGATCTGACGATCGAAGAGGAAGAGGTGGAAATAGTCTTTTTCTTTTTATGTTTGTTAGATCGATTTAATGCTTTTAGGGTTTAAGATGTCGGATTACTAAAAGATGATATTCCGAGCATTTCTACAACATCTGAAAGGTGTCATCTTCTGGGTTAGTATCCATCAACCCAAAAGATATCAAATTTCAGGCCAGCGATTTTAAAAGGTGCTCGGGCGCTCGCCTAGGCGCTCGGGTGAGGCGAGGCGAGGCCCGAGCGCCTCGCTAATCTCCCAGGCGGTGCGCTTCAAACAGGCGCCGCTTGGGCGCTCGCCCGAGCCCAGGCGCTAGGCGCTTCGGGCGAGCGCCTAGGTTAACCAAGGCGACCGAACCAGGATTTTAGGTCTGGTTCGGTCTCCGATGGTTAGTTGGTTCAATCGAACCAACTAAAACCAATATAAGTGACAACCCAAACCCTAACCCTCGCCGCTGCCGATCCCAATCTCGATCCCGTTGCTCGCCGTTGTCGCTGCTCGCAAACGCTGCCGCCGTCGCCGCTCGCCGTTGTCGCTGCTCGCAAACGCTGCCGCTGTCGCCGCTCGCACCTCCCGCTGCTCGCCACTACTCCCACTCCCACTGTCGCCGCTCGCCGCTATCGCCGCTCACCGCTGCCGTTTCCTCTTTTCTCAGTCAGCAGGCTCAGCACCTCTTTACACTTCCTTTTAACAGTATACGTATACTGTATACTGTTAATATTATTAAGTTAATTATATTATATATTTTTATATTTTAGCGCATCGCTTCGCTCGGGTGAGCGCCTAGCGCCTCGGGCGTTTTTGGACCTTTGCGCCTAGTGCTTTTTAAATCATTGTTTTAGGCCATCTTTTGAAGTTATAGGAAATAAGGGTATGATTGGTAATTGAAGGATTATATTAATGATACCCTTATTTCCTATAACTTCAAAAGATGGCCTAAACC
>LVTN01000082.1:231360-261196 GCA_001649415.1 Musa itinerans | reverse complement strand
TATATATATATATATATATATAGAAGCGCACTGTGTACTCCATAAAAAGGCAGTTCCAGTGCACAGATTTACGTGTAGGAAACTTAGCTTTTCACGACGATGAGAAAGAAGATACAAAGTGAGCAGCGTAGACAATTCATCATTCAGAGTTCTTAGCAAATGGCACAAAGATTACCAGCTGCAATTAACTGCACCAATGCCACATACATTTGGTTCTATCTACAAAATAAAGTATAAAGAAGTAGACAAATGTCGAGAATTTCAATTAAGTATTTGTGCAAACATCAATGATTAAATTATATGATCCTATTAAATTAAGTAAAATATATTATGAATATGATTAAATTTTGATTACGATTATTTTTTAATAAAAAATAAGTTCAATGATAGGATTTCTTAATAAATGATTTTAATCTGAGAAATTCTCCTAATTAATTTATTGAGACTCTATATTTTCGTCTATAAATAAATAGAATTTTTAAGGACTAAAAACACAACAAAAAACACATAATGTGATACTCAAATACTGAATATAAAGAGATAAGATACGTGATAATTATTGAGATATTATATATCTTTTCTCATATTCTCTTTATCATAAGTCTAATTCTCCTTACAGATTAGTATTGTGCTCTTAGATCAAATAAAATCTTTTTGAATGATATCAAAAGATACACATCGTAAATTTAGATATAGTATTATTTGTTTTGACATTAAAATTTTTCGCATAATAATAAGTATATTGATGGTTTTTAATTTTTATGCTTACACCAATATCAATAGAAGCCTAAAAAAATTGAGACCAATTGGTACCACAGACCATTCATGTATGAAAAAAAAAATATTTTTATAATGAGAACGAGATCGATAATTAACATTTATAATCAGAATAGAATATGTGCCAAGGCTTACTTCAAACTATGCTGAGAAGTAAAATAAATCTGGGCAACTATTTTCCTTTTTGCAACAATGTGAAAGAAGTATAATCCTTTTCTTAAATAGAACTCGATAACATCAGAACGTCTTGTCCTCAAACCAACTTATAGATGAGAAAGGAAGTCAACCTTTTTAACTCAGAAATTTAGAGTGAAAGATGATGCATAGGCAATTTATTTCCTGTTTAATTGTTTGATGATGATGTTTCTTTCACAAGCGTCGTATAGGATAAGGATACAAGATCCGCAGAAACTTCACTTAATGCCATTATCTTCGCTATATAATCCAATAAAACAGCATAGATGACAAAAGTAATCGTACCTAACGAATGCTGGTTTGATGAAGATTAGCAAGAAGAAGAAGAAGAAGAATGCCACTATTCATCCGATCCATCTTGCTGCTGCTCATCATCATCCGAGCTTTTCCTACCAACTGGGGAGGCAGATTCCAGCACAAAGGATGATGACAAAGTCACCTAACGAACCACGTAATTACGCCCCTATCTCCTCCGATGAAATCAACTCGCTCGAAACACCAGCGCGATTAGAACTCCCACTATTCCATGCCCGAAGCAATAATCCATATTGACACCTCGCCGTCACCGCTGGCAGAGACCGCATACCCCCCCATCCATCTGGCCGGAAGAATGGCCTCGTAGCACACCGTCGACCGACCAAGCTCTCGCTCTCTGCTTCTCTCGTTCTCGCCCGCAAGATCCTCGAGCCAAGATGAAATTGGAGATCTGGCTTCTGTAGAGAATGGAGCTTCTGGGATCGGGGGTGATTCGAAAGCATCGGATGCAAGATAAACCCGATCGAGCGCTAGAGGAGGAAAGACTATGTATGGAAGGGAAGGAGACGGGCATCGGAGATTGGTACGCAGATCGATAGGGATTTAGCTTGTTGGAGATTGGGTCCGGTTTAGGTTGGTCCCATTACGTATAACGAAATTATAATCAAACCAATGAGTTGGTTGCTTTATCCTCATAATGATGAATTTGGATATGTTGTGGATTGTTTTAATTGAAAAATAGCAAATGAAATATTATTTAATAATGCTTTATTCCATCTTTCCTATAAAAAAAAAAAGAAAAAGAATAAGAAGCACACGTTATTTCATCTATGATGCAACCTCTGCATCTGAACAAAATAAGATCAACTTTCTTATACGCTCACTGTTACTTCAATCATGTTTAATCCTTACAACCTCTCATACCATGGTAAATTTGATGGAAAAAAAAAAAAAAATCCAAAAGGCACATCTTCATTACTAATCATCTTAATATATCTTCATGTTTTCTCTCCTTCAAAATCCAATGGCCACAACAGTTAATTTGTCTGCACACAAATCACCACATACTATATAGAGAAAAGAGAGTCCAACACCACTCTTGAGGTCCACAACCAGCTATGTGACAGCCTCGGGAGCTGAGTTGCAGTAAGGGGTGTGTAAACAAACCAGTCTGGTGGACATCAGACACAGAGATGCAAATCCAAGCCCCATGAGGAACCCGTATGTGCTCTTCCTTGCTTCCAGCCTCAATGCTCGCAGTAGTATCCTGCCAAAACTAGGAACCAGTGCTCCACAAGCGAAGACCATCCAATAGTCAAGGCCGTTGTAGTCGATGCCCGCAAGTATAGCTCCGATCGCCGAGGTTGGACCTGCGAGTCCAGTCAAGGCCGATGCAGCTAAGGCTCCTCGCCAGCTATCAGTGGCTCCGAAGATACAACTTGCAACAGCTGCACCTCGGGGGAGCCCATGCAGTGACACTGGAAGAACCATGTGACGGCCGAGTCCATAAGCCTTTGGGGCTGCCACACCCAAAGCAAGCCCCTCTGCCAAGGCATGTAGTGAGATAGCTCCACATGCAAAAAATGATTGCAGAGTGATTGCACTGATGGAAAACCCAGATGAAAATGCAATGTCATTGACGGAGGCCTTCCTGCGACGAACAAGCCTCGGGATGCAAGCTGTGGCCATGTGGTAGAACGCAGAGCCAGCTGCGAGGAAGAATGACACGGAAAGGAACCCAATCTTCGATGACATAAGTAGTTGTAGGGGCCTCCATATAGCAAGAAGAAATGCTATTCCAGAAGCCACACCTATGAGAAGCGAATGTTGCAGGTAGAAAGCAAGAGCAAAAGCAACAAGGATGATGCCACCCAGCAATGGTCCAAGACCAAAAAGTAGCGATACTAAAAAGCCAGAGGTGTCCTCAGAGCTGCAATAAGATGAATGAGATTTTTCTCTCATTTTACCATGACACTAATGCATGCTACTAGTCAAATACTTACACCAGTCATTAATTAAAAATAAAAAACTAAAAGATCAAGTCAAGGGATTAGACCTATAACATCTGAACACTAACCTGTGGCTGTGGCTAAAACCTTGGAGCACTGTGCTTAAGGTTTCCATGAATGCTACAGCAAGGGTACCCGCAGAAGCAACTTGAGAAGGAACTGCTTCCTGGAACAGCAAAATGGAAGTAATAAATGACAAGCTGATAGCACTTTAACTGATATACATCAATCCTGAATTATCCATGCATGGAATCTTGCACTTCACTCAGTAGTTACTAGTATCATCTGATAAGCATACTGAACTAAAGACTCATCAATTAATTAATTACCTTGAAAGCATCCGGAAGAACTTCTGCAATCACCATCCAGATCATACAGCCAGCAGCAAAGCCCGTACAGAAAGGCAGGACTTTATGAAATGTATCAGCACAAAGGAAAGATGGGACAGCAACAATGGGCTAAAGGTTCAAGAGAAAAAAAAAAGAAAGAGGTTTCAACTTATGCTTCCTAAAAAAAGGTACTTAGTAGAAAATATAAGAAACAAGATAAAAGAAACAGGAGGACTTCACATCATATGTTGCCATGTGTCCATTGGTATCAATTCTAAACTAGAAATTGAACAGTAAGAGTTTTATCTTATAACTCCAAAATCTTTCCAAAACAAACAAGTGACTAAATTTACTATGTCCGTAGTTTGTGCACAATCACATAAAATTAACAAGAAAAACGAGGCTGATTATTTACCTGTGGCAAGGATGTTATGACACTCCACAACATTGCATTGTGCGGAGAAACCCCTCGTGATGCAAGTACCATGCTTACAGCCAAGCCTTCAGGTATATTATGGACTGCTATGGCTAATGTCACCAAAAGACCTTGAGATAATCCTTTTGGGCCAGCAAAAGATACCCCAACACCAGAGCCCTCGCCAAACGAATGAAGAGTCATTATTCCAACAACAAGAATAACTTTACTTGCATCAGCACCTTTGATATCCAACATGCTTACTTCTCCATATTGTTCAAGGAACTGCATGTGTGGTACTACATAGTCTTAATATATTTAGATGCAGGCCTAAGCAAATCATAAGTCATGAAACTTCTTCTAAATATAATGGTGTGTGACAGACCATTAAGAAGGGAGATGATGCAAAATACTTGTCCAAATTGATAATGCAATTAGATACAACCATGTAGTTCACATGCACCAAATAGTATTCTAATGAAAGAATCAACTTACGACATAGAAAGAACTCATAGCCCATCCATAAAGCATTAAAGGCAAACTAATCTTTCAAAAAGAAGATCACTATGGATTTGAGTTTCAAACAAGAATATGAGATGAAACTTGCTTCAAAATATATGGTTATCAAGGGAAATCAAATGCTCAGAGAGCTAGTATAAGATATATTGAGTCTTCACTTTTCTGTTTACTGAATCTCAATTCATATATTCATTATCTTCAAGTATACAAGTTGATGACACCCCTTCGTAAAGATAAGGATTGTCTTTTGAAAAAAGTCTTTAATTTCAGTTCATGTTTTCTCTACCACTATATTCGAACCCCATTTATCTAAAAGGACCAAGTATGATGAGGAACAAGAAACTAAAGTCTTCATATTCCAATTGCACAGCATGAGAAAGTGTACCTTACACCCAAATTCGAAGTTGCTCTTATGGTTTCTTTTAAAACTATTTTATGCTTATTCATCAGAAACCAGCCTAAGTTAATTTCTGGGTACTAGGTGGGTGCTGGATCTGAACAATAGTTCAATCCGATCTCAGATGGCCAATAGTGCTGCTCTGCAGATGTTAAAGCGAAAAAGTAAGAAAAAAAGAGAACAGAAAATAACTCTATAAACCTGTAGCCTCCTTTCCATTAATTCTCAAAGAAAAATATACAAACATATTTTCTTCAATTGTGCCACTTCTTTTTTAACCCAACCAACGGGACACCTGAATTAGAACTCCATAAGGAAAAATCCTCTGTGCAGTTTGTTCATCTTTTTAGTAACTACAGAGCAAACATAAAATGGTTAGATTAATCAATAAGGAAAGGCAAGGACTCACTTGAATTTGATGCCTAATCTAAGTCATCTTAGGTTTCTAACATTAAAAAGAAAAGGAATGATCATCAGACTCCAATTTAAAAGAATTATATACAGAATATAATTCAAAACTGATCAACTACCTAATCCGCACCAAAGCCAAAAGGACCCAAACCTAACTGAAGAAAATTAAAATTTGCCAAGTGCTTTTCTAGTCCGATTCAATTGTAAATGTGGCTCTTGTTCGGTGGTTCTCTGTCATTGTTTGCATCAATCATACTCTCATGTTAGCTTGAAGAAGGCATTACATAATTATCCAAGTAACAAGAATATAGATTAAACATCTTCGAACTGTATAACTAAATTTCAGTGCACAAACCCAACAACATATATGAGAGATGATATAAAGTAAGATTCTTCACCAACATAATGCTTTTTATCAGTTCATTTTCCTCAGGACTGCAAAGCAAATGATCAACAAATGCAGAAAAGATAACAAAGATAAGCAAGTAACTAAATTAACAGAATAAATATCCATGATAAAAGATAGTAGATATATTCGTGATATTTGCTCTTCATGCAAAGAAAGAAATGGTAAAAAACACAACATCTTACCTTCTTACAAAGCAAAATGAAGATTCCACCAGCTAAAATCCCCAAAACCACCCAGTTTCCACTACCATACATCTGTCCTTCTCGTATTAGATCAAAGCTTGCAGCAAGCATCACTCCAGCAGCCAAACCATTACAAACACCCGCATATTGCGGCTCTAATTCTACAAAGAAGAACGGAACTGAACCTAAACCCGTTGCTGCAGCCATGGCAAGTGTAAGCCATGCAACAGTTGACACTGAAACTCTGCTACTACCAACTCTCATGTCATCGAAACCTTGGAAACTTCCTTCAGAGCTATCAAATCCAGCAATTTTGCCAGTTCCATCAATGACTACATTTTCTAGGTTTCTCTGAGGAGCTGTTCGAATTCTTTTTACAATTGCCTTCTCAGACTCAGCAATGCAGGAAGCATTCAGAAAAACAGAAACAAGCAGTACCACTAGCAGGCCTCTACACAGTGAGGCCATCTTTTGCAATGTACCAAAATCAACAAATTATATCCTGCTTGATTTTAGGCACCAAAGATTCCAAAGCAAGCGAACAAATAAGTTTCTTTAGTTACTCCATAATCAGGTACTAGGATGTCCAACAGAAATAACTCTTAAGTCACCAATCTGAATTTTGAATAGTTGTCATTTCCGACTAGTCTGAATCATTCCTAAAGGATGTCAGAGTTCGTGATCATCAGCATAACCATGTTATCAGCGAGTTAGATAAAGAATATGAAGGACTAAGGTCACAAGGATCTTCACGACTGCAGAACAACTGCCATGATTCTGAAGGCATTCGACAAGACTAGTTCACAGCAAACTGTAAAAGAAGATAAATAACTCAAGAAAAAAACAATAGAAAAAAGAAAAAAAAACAAAACAAAAGAAAGACCAATGACTTACACGAACAAAAAACATTAAATCAGAAGGCGCAAAAACTAAAAATTCATCACGCACAAAACGCAAGATGCAAACTGAATTTTGAGATCTACCAGTATTAATCAACACCAAGATCACAGTAAAAGAGCTGCACTTTTCAACGAAATCAACCCCAAAGAATCACCCTTTCATCACCACCTTCCGGATTGAAGATAATTTAAATCTTAATGTCACCGACCACCAAAAGGAGTTCCAAATGAACGCGATGCCCTCGTTAAACCAAAAACAAACCGAACCCTAATTTCCAATCACGTCGAACGCAAAAAAAGGAAGGAAGAATCGCATAAGGGCAAATTACCTTAAACGGAACTCCAGAAATTCCGGCAAACACATACAAATTTTCGACCCGAAAGAGAGGAAACCCAACACTACATAGGACGCCGGCCTCCAATCCTCAACCGATCGACACAAGATACGCATTTCCTTTGTGTAGGAAGGGCATCGGAGATGGAATTGCGAGTCGAGTATTGTGATTGACGAATTAATCGGCCGAATGATCTCGTATAGGATAGCGGCCGATCCTTCTTGATGCGTCAATCCAAATAACGTGCGACGAGGGAGACGGAGATGGGGGAGCACGAAACTAAGGTGGGTGGCGCACGCGGTTCGCGCACGCGGTTTTACTAAGCGGGCTGAAACGAGCAGCTCCGATGTTTCAGAAAACCGCTTACGTTACGCGCAAGAGGTGTGAAAAAACTCGGATCAGATCCAACAGTCCATTTATCCGACCCGATAGTGCGTTGTGGGAGCAACATTCGACAATATCTAACTTAAGAAGGCCGTCTTAATGGCCGACTTGGTTGGGCCGACCCGAGCCCTTAAGCGCGTTGCCCGCGTATGATTCCGATCTCATCCGGTCGACCGGAGTGATGTAGATGGTTCGGCTGGATCGCCTCCGTGGTTTATTTTCCCGGGTCGGTTCTTAATAACTCCATTTGATCACTTTGGATGTGCGTGCGTAAATGTGAGAAACTAGCATGCAAATCTAACCCAGAGTCGGATTAAATCGATTTTATGTTCGGTCCTGTTTCCTATGAATTCGACCGAACCGCTACTCGATCGGACAAAAGAAGAAACGAAACGATAAAGGTCAAACAGATTTCTCTTTTTACCTTATTATCCCCACTTTGCTCCCAGAATTACGATCTCCAATTCTTCTTCTTCCCGTGATATTTTCGATCCCACCCTCAGATCGCCTCTGCCCCTCCGCTCGTAAACGTCGCCGGCGATCGATCGTCGTCCGTCCCTGTTGTCATAGCGACCACCGCATCCGACGCGTCCATGGCGGAGGACCTCGCCGTAGGCGGAGGCGGCGCCGCCGTCGCTCCTGACCCCGACGGCCCAGACGGCGTCCGCATGACCTGGAACTCTTGGCCCCGATCCAAGGTGGAGGCGAGCAAGTGCGTGGTCCCCGTCGCCGCCTCCGTCGCCCCGATCCGCTCCTCCCCCACCCTCGTCGTTCTCCCCTACTCCCCGCTCCGCTGCAAGCCGCCTTGCGCGGCCGTCCTCAACCCCTTTGCCCGCGTCGACTTCACCGCCAAGATCTGGATCTGCCCCTTCTGCTTCTCCCGCAACCACTTTCCTCCGCACTACGCTGGAATCAGCGAGGCCAACGTTCCCGGTGAGCTTTATCCCCAGTGCACCACTGTCGAGTACGCCCCACCGCCACTCGACGCCGCCGCCCCGCCGCTGCCACCCGTATTTCTCTTCGTCCTCGACACCTGCCTGATTGAGGAGGAACTCGGGTTCGTCAAGTCCGCCATGCGCCGTGCCATCGGATTGCTGCCCGACCAGGCCCTCGTAGGGCTCATCACCTTCGGTACCCAGGTCCACCTCCACGAGCTGGGCTTTGCGGATATGTCGAAGATCTACGTGTTCCGGGGAACGAAGGAGATCCCGAAAGAGCAGATCTTGGATCAGTTGGGGCTTTCCGCCTCGGGGGTTCGCCATGGTGCCGTTGCCGGAGCGCCAGGGTACCCGAAGGGACCCCAAGCAAATGGGTTTCATCCATCGACGTCTGTAAACAGATTCTTGCTTCCAACATCCGACTGTGAATACACCCTCAATTCTGTGAGATTTTTTATCTCTCTGCGCATTTTAGTTCAATTGGTACCTTATTTATGTCTTCTGTGCTAATAGTTTGGTTTTTCCCCTTTGATTTTGTTTTACTCCAGTTGCTAGATGAGTTACAGATGGATCAGTGGCCGGTGGAAGCCGGGAATCGTCCTTTGCGGTGTACAGGAGTTGCCCTCAGTGTAGCGGCTGGTCTTCTGGGAGCATGTAGTGCTGGTACTGGTGCCCGCATCATAGCTTTAGTTGGCGGGCCATGTACTATTGGTCCTGGAATGGTAAAATATTATACTCTGTTGATGCATCCTTCTTGGTTCTTTTGATGTTGTATTTGGAAAAAGAAACTAGATCTGATTTTATATTCTTATAGATTATTTTTTTGGTTATATATGTTGATTGAGTCAGTGTTGGTTTCTGAAATTTACATGCGAAGCTTTTTAACTGTTCCATATCCTGGAACTGTTATAACTCTGAACTAATGACTATGTAATATTGACTAAAATCACTTGTCAGTTCTACAAGATAGTATGTTTTTCCAATGTCTGATATCTTACTAGTGAGCATAGTTTCTAGATAGGCTGGTGTGATTTAAAATAAATGTTTATATCATGTTATTTTGGTGTCTCCAGAACTTCTATTTGTTTCGTAGTACCTGAGCAATTAATTTTTCTCTTTTAAGCAATGGAACTTACTATATATGTGATTGGCAGATTGTGTCAAAAGATCTATCGGAGCCAGTGCGTTCACATAAAGACCTTGATAAAGATGCTGCTCCACATTTCCACAAAGCTGTTAAATTTTATGATAATCTTGCCAAGCAGCTGGTTAACCAGGGTCATGTCTTGGACCTTTTCGCTTCAGCATTAGATCAGGTCAGTGTTGCTGTTGGTTGTACCAGTAGGACATTTTTAATTATTCAATCAGCTGTATATATGCATTACAGATGGTTGGTAACAGAAAGATTGATGACCAAATGATAACATCATGAGTAGTTGGTCATTTAGCTTTTTTTCTCTAGAGAAGTAAGAGATGTTCACCACTGGACTGTCATACATGTCAGAATGCTTTTATAACATTAAGATTTTATGTCTTCCAGTTTTATAGTCACTATGAATCTAGATTTATCTTTTAAAGGTCTGGGATTGATACTCAACCGTCTGAGTTTGTTGATGATCAGTTTTTTTATGATCTAAAGCTAACGTCAGTTTCATTAGGTGCAACATCTAAAGAAATGCCTAGATGATATATGACATATGTGCTTTAATTGACGACTGAAAACATGACCAAGATAGGTATTTAAAGATTTGCAGTGGATGAGGAAACAAAAAATGCTTAATGGCTTCAAGAGAGGGATCTTGGTGATATCTCCTATTATCTCGTATTAGTTTTTATTGATGCAGTCAGATTCAGGATTTTGTGTAAGTAATTTGAAGGAGTTATTTGTTTATGATGCCATGATCCTGGTTGGTTTGCTGAAATGAGGCATTAATTATTATAAAATTTATCTAGTATCATTTTGTATTTTAGAAGTCCTACAAGGCTTTAGATATTTAGGGTTTCCAAAGAAGTGCAATGTAGGTAGTAAGTTGAAAATTTATTAATTACCTCATTTGACGTGAAGAAATATATGGAGGCTAGAAACAGATCTAGATACTACTTTTGTCCACAGTAGACCAGAAAACTTGGAGAACTTAACTGGCGTTAACTGGTTTTGGTAATGTAGGAAACATTTTCTCTTGGTTCTAGTGTGGTAGAGAAAGAATCTTTTTTTTAGGTTCTTGGTAAATGATATCAAGAAGGATAATATAGCAGCAGCATCATCAAAGCGTTACGTGAATCTTTTACTCTTAGAGAACAGTATTTTGGACCCACCTGACCACAAAACCTATTATGTTGATTTAGGAACCTAGAAAATTGCATTCTAAGTTTGACTTTAGTTAACATGTAAACTTTATCTAATTGAACCACAACAAGTTTCTTCAGTCAATCCACACTCCCGCATGTTTAATTCTTTAAATTGGTTTATCTATATCATTTTAGTGTAACCTTAAATTTGCTAAAAGTTGATTTGGAACCTTGTTATTAAGAAGATGGAATGCGATAAGGTGCACTTTGGCTTTAGTTTTGAGTTCAGACTAAAATGTGTTGTAGTCGAGATTGCAATTTCAATTAGGTCTTTGCCACATGACTCATCTTTTCATTGATGGATGTCCTGACTGTTCGTCTCAAGTAGTTAAAGTGAGTAAATGTGCTTAGGATGTATGCAGATGGAATATCTCATGCATTACATGCTGTCATTCCAACATCAAACTTTTAAAAGAATCACTAGATTTGGAACATATCAACTCCACTTCCAAACCTGACAACATTGACCATAGTTGGAAAGTTCAGTCCTTTGTTCTTTTATCAAGATACTATTTGTTTTTCTTATGATGGAAACTTTCTGTTCTGGGATATATGGCATTATGGCTTGGTTTCAGTTGCAAGTATGAGCCTATTATAGGTTTGGCAAGTTTAAAATTAATCAAATGCAAGGGAAATGATTTATAGGAAAGGTTGGTTGAACCACATTAATTTGCTAGGTAAAACTTCTGTCTAGTTAAAAATAACTGTGACATCTTAGTGAACTTCTAATTAGTACAGGTTCCGTTTGAACTTCCAAAGCAAAGAAATCAAATATTTCAGGTTACCATAAATTTAAGAGTGCAATTTGCAGATTTCCCTCTTCGTCCAAGGTTTACAGGAATGTGATATTGTTTGCAAAACACTCAAATGCTTAATTTCATGTTTCTCCCAGATCGGCAGCACGTGCTATTGTTATTGTTATGCCTTTTTGTAACCAGTTGGCTTGCAGATATACAATGGACAGCTAGGTGTCTCTTTCATCACATATGTGCACATAGACAAACATGCATTCTTGAATGCCTGCCTTCCTGCATGTGGACTCACACAACACACAAGTCCATTTTTCACATTTTGAACACCAAAAAAAAAAGAGAAGTGCTATTACTGAAGTTATTCTTGATTATTGGAATGCCAACCCATAGTTCCTGATTCAAGTGCTAAAATCATTTTCTTTATCCTTTGGATGCATGCCTAGGTTGGGGTTGCAGAGATGAAAGTAGCAGTTGAAAGAACTGGTGGACTGGTTGTCCTTGCCGAAAGTTTTGGACATTCAGTTTTTAAAGATTCTTTTAAGCAGATTTTTGAGGATGGCGAGCAGTCGCTTGGCCTTTCTTTTAAGTAAGTTGGTTGCGTTCTTCCCCAGTATTGTAATAGTTATGTACACCTTCATTTTTCACTTATCTCTGAATTCAGAAATTTGATCATGTGATTGTGTATTGACGTTCAAGCTATCTCTAAATTTTTTAGCCCAAAGACACCATGGAAATTTTAGAAAATATAAAAAAAGAAGCCATTAAAAAGTAGTTAAAACCCAAAAAGAAGAGACTCTCCTCACAAAATAGTAGAGATATAGCAAGTTTGGTGCAAACATCTGCATTACCAATCTCTGTTGACAGGCTTATTGGTAGTAAGAAGTTACTCTGCAGAACATTTTTTATTACACTGATTCTGCTGCATGAGCTTCTTCTAAATTACTCATAAAGCTTCATTGGATATGCATAGTTTCATTTGGTTTCATCCTTAAAAGTTTCTTCTACCTTTGAGTCTGAAACTCAATCCTTTCATTTTTAACTAAAGTGTGTTAATCATATTAATTTGCAATAGAGCACTCATTGACATTTGATGTAAATGCAAGATTGACTTAATGCTTTCTTTTTGTTAGTGATTCAACCAGATACTGCTAGATTTGTTTCCTTGAGACTGTTCATTGTCTTTTATATATAGCTTCTCTCTTCCCGATGGAAAGCTAGTTAACCATATATATTTAATTTTATGGTTCATCCATCCCATCAATCATCCAGTTCCTAACACACCTCTCATGTCCATGTTTGATGTGTCTGGTTTTAATTTTCCCTTTTACCTCCTTATAAAGCATTGTCAGTTAACCCAAGGATGGAGAAATTGCTTTTCTTTTTGGCTTCATTTGGTAAATTATTTTTACTATTGCCGTTATATTCCTGTACACTAATATATTCTTCAAGGCATACAATTATGTACTAAATCTGTGATACTTCCTTTTTAATGCCAGTGGCACACTTGAGATCAATTGCTCAAAGGACATCAAAATTCAGGGAATTATTGGACCATGTACATCTTTGGAGAAGGTTGTCCTACTCAATGGCTAAAATTTTATTGAATGACCCTGGCATGAATACATGTTCAAATGGACTTTTCTGTGAGGAAAATCAAAACTTCCTTGTCTAACGAATGCAATTCTGACTCGTTGGACTCTTGCAGAAGGGCGCTCTTTGTGCTGACACTGTTGTAGGCCAAGGGAATACAACTTCATGGAAGATGTGTGGTCTTGATAGAAGTACTTGTTTGACTGTATTCTTTGATATTTCACCTAGTGAACGCTCAAATCAACCTGGAATTCCGAACCCACAATTATATGTACAATTCTTAACAAAGTATGATTTTTTTTCAACTATTTTATTGATTTCCTTTTTTACTGCAGATCTTATTAATTATCAATATGATGATCCTTTCTTGTAGCTATCAGAACCCTGAAGGCCAAATGAGATTAAGGGTTACAACAATTACTAGGACATGGGTGGATGGTTCCAACACAGAGGTTAGTTGTGGAATAGCTGTTGTATATTTTATCTGATTTTACATCAATTGATAATGATGGGTGAAATTTTGTTTCAAGATAATATGATGCCAAATTCGCATTGAAGCATGAGCTGATCATGATTGATTTTGGAACATTTACTTTTTCAGCACTTTTTTATGCAATTTTCTTTACTTATGGAATGTGAATATGGAACAAACTGGGAAAATTCTGGAGAAGTAGAAATTTTCATTAGGAATAAGTGTGATGTAGTACTTTCTTTTTTACAACATGACTTGATGAGATAATTGATCCATTAACTTGTTAAGCATGAACCAATGGTTTATGATGATAGTCCATTCATCAAATCTTTTATGCATTTACTTAAATATTCTCCCATTGTGATCTCCCTCTGTTTGGATTTATATCCTCGTCAAGGACCAACGTAGTCCAAAACTAAATGGTGCATATGAGCCTAACTAGCGGTGGCTCCATGATGTAGTGTCTCTAGGTCCGTCCATGAGTAGTCCAATTAGGCTTTCACTATGCCCAAAATTAGATTGGTCTTAATACCATTTGTATGACTTCTCCTAATGAGATAACTAACTTGTTGAAGTTGAATCATTGGACCAAAATGCTTAAACCAAAATTAATAATAGTGTATCCATCTGTCCCTTTATAACACTATTTTAAATCTCATCCAATTTCCAATGTGGGACTAAACATAGGGTGTCGCTAATAAATTATAAGAAGAAAGATGGATCAGGTCATCCTAGATTGATAAAACAGAGAAATATACTCCAAGTGCCACCAAAATACCATTATTATGAGAAAATGCTACAGTTTGCAATATGCATTTGTTCTGATTTTCACTTTTACATTCAACTTCACATATAGAGATGCATGAGGTACAAGTCGAGTCTAGGATTGGTTTGGTATCAAATTTCTCATGTTTTTCAATATTTAGAAACTAAACTGAAGTTAGTTTTAGGAACAGCTCTGATGTCTTTCCTACCAACAAAATATAACTCTTCCTTGACCTTCGCAAACTTAGCATGCTGATATGCGGAACTATGTTGCAAGCAAATTTGATATACCTAACAATTTTTTGCATTTTGTTTCTGATAAGAAGTTTGCTATGAGAGGCAAGTTTCTGTTAGCATTTTGGGCAGTTAGGTTATGTGAGGTAATAATTTGTTTATTTCTTTTAAATTTGTCCTCCAAATATAGTCAAGCGAGCAAATAATTCATCATAAATGAGGACCTTTGTCATGCAGTTTGGTATGTGGCTGCACATAATGCATTGAGGTTCGAGCCAAAGGTGGACTTGACATTTTACTCTTGCAACGTGAATTGCAAATTTTTCAGCTAACAAAATAAGTGAACCTCATGAGTCTCAGGCCTGCCTGGGCTATTCTGTTTCCTTAATGTTGCTTCATGCAGTATTTTGTTTCATGCCTTAGGTTGGCCAATTTAGCCTCCAAGGATTATGGTTGTCATTTATTACCTTTTCTTAAAATTGTCATTTCTTTGAACTTTTGTTGAATTGTATGTTTCTGTTGTGCAATTTTGGACCTTTTACTACCCCTAGGCTACTCATGGGTACCTGCTACTTTGCTTTTTATCTATGGTATCTTGGGCATGTCCTTTCTGTGGTCCTCATGTTTTCTTTCTTTCTTTTCACTTCAGATACCCTCGTATGTTAAGTGTCCAGGTCATGCACAAGAAACCGTATGTATGACTGGGATGGATGTGTTAATTTGTGTTAGTTCACATCTGCAATTATGGAACTGGCCACACTGGTTAGGACAAAAACATGTGGTACAAAGTACAAACCAAGGATCATCGTATCATAGTATATTGTCCGGTATGGGTGGTACACACTGGTCCGATGGAAGAATGGTATAGGCGGGACATACTAGTTTGTCGGTATGCCCCATCATACAACGTGTCGGTACATCGATATGGTTCTGTAAATACCATACTGACAGTCGGTTGGTATATCGGTACGGACCAGTAAGGCGAACCATGGTACAGACTTCAGGGTTCTGCACACTCTATGTCATGCCACTGTATCTGCACCAGGATAGTGCAGTATCAATTCCGTGCACCATGATTGGCTATTGGGTTTGCCTTTGGATAGTCAGACTATATTGAAATATGCATGCTAGATTAAACATGTTCCTGATATAGTAGGTTTAGGTCAATGTTACTTGATTATCTTTCTCTTGGATTCAGTCAGTTTCAGTTCCACAGGTAACATGAAAAATTGCTTCTTTTGTTTAACAATTTTTTGCTGTTGAATATGGCTTAAAAGAGCATGATTACACTTAATTGCTTATCTAGAATGGTACCGCTTGTGCAGGAATTAGTTGAAGGGTTTGACCAGGAAACTGCAGCTGTTGTTTTAGCAAGATATATCTCCTTGAAAATGGAGATGGAGGTAAGCACGACTTAAGTGCGATCGAAGTTTCAGTGTTATGATCACTTGCCAAAATCCTTGATTTATTATAATCATAGTTGATGAAATTTATATTCTTGCTTAACGTTTATTTTGTTGTGATTTCTGTGTGCATTAACAAATGTTATATGTAAAACCGTCTGTTGCCAGATTGTTGTGATGAAGTTTCTTTTCCTACTTTCTCTAGTTATGTGCAAGTTAGATTATGCTGTTCAAGTTAAGTAACAAATTTAGCATAAATGTTTTGAGATAATAGATTCGGAATATTAAAAACTTTACATCAGCATTCTGCATTTGTTTTATTTCATAACAAGAAGCTTTCTCTTTTCAGGAAGAGTTTGATGCAACACGATGGTTGGATAGATCTCTTATCCGTCTCTGCTCACGTTTTGGTAATTACAGAAAAGATGACCCTTCATCATTTACACTACATCCGAATTTCTCAATACTACCACAGTTCATCTTTAATTTACGGCGTTCGCAGTTTGTTCAGGTACTATATTGCAAGGTCATCAGAGGTAAATTTTACTGTATTATACAGTTATCTTAAACTTATTTTACATTGTTTTGCCACAGGTTTTTAACAATAGCCCTGATGAGACTGCATATTTCCGTATGTTGTTGGATCGAGAGAGTGTCTCCAATTCTGTTGTCATGATCCAGCCTTCACTGATTTCTTATTCTTTTAATTCGCCTCCTACTCCTGCACTGTTAGATGTTGCATCTATATCTGCAGACCGTATTCTATTGCTCGATTCTTATTTCAGCATTGTAATTTTTCATGGTATGACCATTGCTCAGTGGCGCAATATGGGCTACCAGAATCAGCCAGAGCATCAGGTAATTATCATGTTGATTACTCATTGATGTTCTCCTCAGAGATTGATTTCTCAGAAGTTTTAGTGCATTAGCTTTGCTTATGTGTAATTTATTAGGTCAACTTTAGTTCCATATCTGTAATTCTTATATGGGAATTTTCTCAACCCTTGCGGCATCAAACAAAAAAAAATTAGCAGCACAATATGGACAGTGTTTGACCTGTTATTTTCCAGAGAAATGTCCATAACCTGCTATTTTCCAGCAAAGCATTAAACATTATCGTCTGACTTCATTATTGATCTTAATGCTGCTACCATTTGATACTGAACTGTCATTTGATAATCATGGCAATATGATAAGACTCAGTTGTTCATCATTAGATCACTCTCTTAGCCTGTGATAAAGTCCTTTATCTGTATTATGCCACATCTATATGTTTGAGTGTGTCAGCAAGAGTACAAATTATCCATTTCTTCTAGTACATTCCATGCAATGTATTTGATTATGCAAAGCCTCCAAAGAACTGAAGCTTAATTTTTTTGGTAAACTGTTTGAGCTATCATTGCAAATTACTGTGATGATCGTCCACGTCCAATATATTCCCATCAAGAAGTCTGTCCCACCTGTTGAGTCCACAACAGGTCTATTTATTGTAATTTTCTCTTGTATCTAATGTTTTTTCTACATCACCTTGTTTACAAAATCAAGAACCTTGAGCTGTTAGTGGTTGTTCACCCTGCTTCGACCGGAAAGTGCTTATTCTCAGCTATGGTATCCTCTCAGAAATTACAAGACAACTGCTGAGTGATTATGCTGGTGCTATTCTTATGCCATGAAGACCTAGTAACAAAGATTTTTTAACATATTGAAAAATGATTGTTTAGCATGAACGAGGTCGGTTTTGATGTTGAAGGTGCCACTTGCACCGGCAAAGGCAAAACTATATCAAGCTCCCAGATTGATTTCCTTTTACAAGCATCTAGGTTTTATGGAATATCTCTTCTTCATTAAGGTCATTTTATCAGATAAATAGTTTATTGATGAATTTTTGTATTTTCTGTCATTTACAGGCCTTTGCTCTGCTATTACAAGCACCGAACGATGATGCTCAAATGATTATCAGAGAGCGGTTCCCTGTTCCCAGATTAGTTATCTGCGATCAGCATGGTTCCCAGGTCCGTATAATATTTAGCTGTCCTTAACTTGATATTGCAAGACCTTAATTGCTTATATACCTTAGTCGAAGGAATTGCCACATGATGTCTACAATGAGTGTGATACATAGATCACTTATCACAAGAAAGAAACATTAACTCCTTGTCATTGGTGTTAAATAAGCTGACATTATCAACCTAATATAAACAGATCCCATGATGGTGATGGTCTAGCAAAATTACGGAGACCTATTGATCCCATGATGGTGATGGTCTAGCAAAATTATGGAGTTGTTAAGTGTACCAACTTAGGCTGATGACTGAATTGGCTTGCTTCCTCTGCAGGCAAGATTTTTATTGGCCAAGTTGAACCCATCAGCCACATATAACTCTGCCCAGGAGGTAGTTCCGGGGAGTGATGTCATCTTTACCGATGATGTCAGCCTTCGAGTTTTCTGCGAGCATCTTCAGAGGCTGGCTGTTCAGTCATGAGTTTCTTTTTGCTCTTTTCTGTTGTGCTTCTTTTGTTCCCAAGTGTCTTATTTAATTTTGGTTTGGAAGTAAAATATTGGTGTGCTCAATGTCTCCTTTTCTTTTCCAATCATATTTAACTTCTATGCCAAGCCAGTTTGATGTTAATTGACTGATAATAAAGTTCGAGTATGATCTAATTCTTTTTCATCTTTGGGTGATGCACCAGCCTTTCTTGCAAAAAAGAGTAACGACATTCCATGGTTGGCTTCTCTGAAGAATTGAGTTGGTCGACTTCTCTGGGTCTAATAATCTTTGAATGTAGTGACTAAGCTGGAATACCTATTTAATATGTTAGATTATATGATATACACTTTATTGTTTCGCATTTTATTTATGAATGTTTCTCGATGGTCGTATTGACTTGGAGATGTTTGGGTTGCTTGCGATTAGAAATGCTTGTATGCAGAGATCGCTGCAGGTAAAAAAGCAAATACCCGCAAGTAATAATTGCAGATGCAAATGTTTGGAGACTTACAATAGCATGAGCCATATGATCGCAAGTGTTGCAATAAAGAATAACACAATCCTCGAAATGAGACAGTAAACACCATCAGTAATAACAACTAGTTATGATTCAAGAACCTAAAACGCCAAGCCAACTCACTGAAGCTAATCGTGCTCGCAAAGCTAACAAGAAGCTCAAGATATCTGGTGCTCAAATCATCTCAATGCCCGTTTTGGTGGACAGGTAAAGATCGACACCCATTCAACAGTTTCTATGTCATCTTTGCCAGAAGCAAATTCAACATTGGTCTGCATATTAGAAAGCCTGGAAAATCATGAACATTGTGTTGCTAGGAATGATATAGCATCATACATTACTTTGCTTGTACAACTTCGTATCCAGAACTTGCTTCCCACACATTGCACACACACCTGAATCAATAAAATGGATGAAGTTAAACAAAGAACTCCAAGATTAATTTGTTACAAGATAAAAGGTATGGTGAAGATCAACTCATGAAAGCTTTTTGTCTGATAATGAGATTGATTACTCAATCTAGACTACATGCACAAGAAACTAAAACTTGTGAATTCTAGTACATGTGGATGGATATCTTGGATACAAAACTATGAGATGGAATCATCCTGAAGAGAACCCATCAAACTAAAATCATCGGATCCCTTACCTTTAGAGTATGCACAAGTATGACAATATTTTGCATCCTGGTGTACTTGTTGTTTGCATATTATGCACTTAGTATTTCCATACGGTGTCCACCTGGGAAATAACAAAAATCTCAGAGTCAGTTCATAACACGAGAGTCTTATAACGTGGTAAAGCAAATAACAAATACATTTAAAACAGATGGCAATGCCTACTGAAATGAGAAGCTACATAATGGCAGCATAATATCCTATCGGTTATTAGTAAATCATGATGGATCAAATTTTCGAAAGAAGAACACCTTTATGGCACAAAACGTTAGTCCTTAATGAAAAAGACTGATGAACATCTACTCCATAATATGCATGAATAACCTCTAGCTAATGCACCTATACAACATACAAGGGGTTAATTATGTTAAACATATGTATGCTTTGGAGAGCTCCTCTCATCTAAACAAATCAGAGTTGCATGCTTTACTAGCCGTGAGAATCACCATACCTATAAACTACTTTTGTCCACCCGGTCTATTTCTCTTTAAATCCCCTTCTTGATGTAGAAACCATAAATGCATTTTTGCTCAAGCCATTGCAAGCCTATCAGGGCATACTTTTCACACATAACTCAGCCCCATTTAGCATGACAAGCATTAGTACCTTCACAAGACATGTAAAAGATCATAACAAAAACTAATGCAGCTATCAGCTGTTGAAGCTCAATCGAGTCTGGAGATATCAAAGGAAACACAACCCTTGTTGATGCAAGGGGTTAATTATGTTAAACATATGTATGCTTTGGAGAGCTCCTCTCATCTAAACAAATCGGAGTCGCGTGCTCTACTCGCAGTGAGAAACACTATACCTATAAACTACTTTTGTCCACCCGGTCTATTTCTCTTTAAATCCCCTTCTTGATGTAGAAACCATAAATGCATTTTTGCTCAAGCCATTGCAAGCCTATCAGGGCATACTTTTCACACATAACTCAGCCCCATTTAGCATGACAAGCATTAGTACCTTCACAAGACATGTAAAAGATCATAACAAAAACTAATGCAGCTATCAGCTGTTGAAGCTCAATCGAGTCTGGAGATATCAAAGGAAACACAACCCTTGTTGATGCAAGGGGTTAATTATGTTAAACATATGTATGCTTTGGAGAGCTCCTCTCATCTAAACAAATCAGAGTTGCATGCTTTACTAGCCGTGAGAATCACCATACCTATAAACTACTTTTGTCCACCCGGTCCATTTCTCTTTAAATCCCCTTCTTGATGTAGAAACCATAAATGCATTTGGCTCAAGCCATTGCAAGCCTATCAGGGCATACTTTTCACACATAACTCATCCCCATTTAGCATGACAAGCATTAGTACCTTCACAAGATATGTAAAGGATCATAACTACAACTAATGCAGCTATCAGCAGTTGAAGCTCAATCGAGTCTGGAGATATCAAAGGAAACACGACCCTTGTTGATGCAAGGGGTTAATTATGTTAAATATATGTATGCTTTGCAGAGCTCCTCTCATCTAAACAAATTGGAGTTGCGTACTCTACTCGCAGTGAGAATCACTATACCTATAAACTACTTTGTCCACCATGTCCATGTCTCTTTAAACTCCCTTCTTGATGTAGAAACCATAAATGCATTTTGGCTCAAGCCATTGCAAGCCTATCAGGGCATACTTTTCACACATAACTCAGCCCCAATTAGCATGACAAGCATTAGTACCTTCACAAGATATGTAAAAGATCATAACTACAACTAATGCAGCTATCGGCAGTTGAAGCTCAATCAAGTCCGGAGATATCAAAGGAAACACAACCCTTGTTGGTGTATATTTTGTTCCCCATAACGTCATAAAAATAACTGTGAAACATTGAATTTTACAAAGAGGGAAACGAAAGAGGGCAATCCCAAAACAAATGTTTTATCTTATCTGATTCCTTGTCTCCATAAGACTTTGTTCTCTCTTGGCCTCATTAAATGACACCAACAATTTAGAATGACTTCTTATAAACCAAATTAGGGTTTCGAACCTACCTCGGTTAAAGGCGAACAGATTAACACAACGGATGGTGTAACTGAGAGTCCAAGGCACGACGGCCTTTGCATCAATCCTCTTCTTTTACATGATTAATCGAAAGCATGAAGCTAGTAGAAACGTTTCGTATCATCAAATCTACGATCTACAGCAATCCTCCAAATGCGCATCAAAAATCAAAATGGAATTTTGATCAATGCCGAACCAGCAACCAGCAAAAGAAGCAACTTGTACGAGAGGAAGACAAAAATCACGAATCAAACGAGCAAGAAGCCTTAATTACCAGAACAAAGAATGAGGGTTTCCACAAGAACCGGAACCTAAGAAGCGAAGGAAGGATCGAAGGAGAGACCAGGGACCTGTTCTTCCTGGAGAGGAGCTTGTTCTCGTTGATCTTTCGTCCGCCGCTCTCGGTGGTGTTGCTGGCCCCCTCCTTCCACTTGTCCGGAACGATCACCTTGGCCAGCTTCTTCTCGCCTGCAAAGAGAGCGATCCGACGACGAATACAATATCATCAGCTCAAAATTAAGAAAAAAGGAAAGATAAGAACTCTGGGGCTTTGTAGAGAGAGAGGGGAAAGGAGAGCGAGGAAGAAGAGCGAGCACCGTACACTTCTCACACACCATGGTCACTATTCACCGATGGCAGAAAGGGACGGCCGAGGAGAACTCCGGGACAAAACGTTGTGCAGTGTACCGCCGAGATGTAGAGAGATCCATTCCACGAATCTTAAAGTGGAAAACACCCTGCGGTCTTCTGAGTCCGAGCATTTCACGAATCTTAAAGTGAAAACCCAAGCGTGATTTGGGTGGTCGTATCGGTGCAATGATCGATCGTTCACTTCGAGTCGATACGTTCGCAAATCTTAAAGCGACAATCTTGTGCTCGATGTGCAGTGGTGCATGATTCATTTAATTAAACCTTTTCAAGTGATTTGATGCTTTCTTTGGAGTGATTTGATGTTTTCCACATGCTTATTTCGATACATTTGGGGATGGAGATGATAAATTAATGACCAAACAATGCGCATAAACAACAAAATCCAAATTAATGATGTCGAAATAGCCCAATAGTTCTGTAAGAATGCAAATGATCAATCACCATGGCATTCTCACAGACGAAGTTGGAACATTTCTAGACATGACCAGTTTTGAACTTGATTTGCTTTGCTGGCTCAGAGATTTGAATGAGAGTGGCAAATAATGCGTGCCGCTGTCCATCCAAAGACATTATTACTAAACTATATACTTGTCTTAACAGCATCTACAGCAGCAATATAAATTCCAACAAAAGCTCCATGCTAAATTGCTTAATCAGATAGAATAATAGACAGCTAGAAGCTACAGAAGTTACAAAGAGGCACTGCTCAAGCCCATACAGCAACGTGCATGAGATTTCATGGAGAGATGATATTGAAGTCTGCCTTAACAAAGGAAAACATTCTTGGCTTGGTGGCCAAGAATGTGTTTTATCAATAAACATTCTAAGTTTTCTGTTTAAGGACGTGACGCAGCTGAATCTTTTGGCTCCCCATCCTTGCCTCCAGTAGCTTCGCCTTTAGCCCGTGCTTCTGATCGCTTCGTGGCCATTCGATGCACCCCTTCGTTCCGCGAGTAATGTGAGAATTCAGTAAGTCGGGAGAGTTTAAGTGTCCTATGCTTCTTGGGCTCAAACCAGCTTCAACCAACCCCATGTCAGGAGATAGATTTCCGTTGGTGATCCTTCCATCTGGTCTTCCATTTGTATACTCGGCTGAAAGCTTCTTGTACTCTTCACAATTATTCGAAGCCAGGGTTCCAGTGGATATCCTTCCATTTGACAGCGACCTTTTCTTAAGGTCTTCAACATTATCATGTGCTGATGATCTCCAAAGCCTACATATTGAAGACACCTTCTTTCTTGATTTTGCATTTGTAGTAGAAACCTCTATGATTTCATTGTTTAGTTTGTTGTTACCATTCTCCTTCAACTCCGTTTCGCTTACTGAAGCATAGCTTTGTTTACAGTAATCATTGACAGATGGTTCACTCCCATCATGTGAATTGCTTGAGCCTTGTTCCTCGGCTTGACTAACTGTTTCCCAGTCGCTTTCATCTTCTTCATCATCATTGCTATCTATCATCTCATGTGCATGCTGCTTTGTTGGATGTTCTAGAAAGACATCTGTCCCAGGACTCCCTGTGTTAACCTTGGAGGCATGGCTTCTAGGGCTATAAACACAGCAAGGTTTGATGTCTGTCGCATTAGTTTCTTGTCTTGGCTGGAGTTCTTCAATGACGGCATAGATGTCTTCTGAAGCAAGTGGTGGCTGGTAAGAGAACTCTTTTATCACTTCAATATTTACCAAGTCTGCTTTTCCTTTAAGTAACTCAGCCTCTTTCATTGATGCAAAGTCCGAATCTTTAGTCATTCTTGCAGCCAAAAATGCTTCTAACTCTGCTTTTAGGTCCCTCAGCTCTGAATATTTCTCCTCAAGAGTAAGCTTTGCATCAATTAATTTCATCTGAACCCTTTCTTCACGCCATACCTCGGCCATCTGCAACATCTTCTTCTCGTCTTCAGCTTCTTCTTGGATCTTCATCGCTTCCATCTTCAGAGATTCAATTTCAGCCTTGTCCTCGCCAATCTCCTTCGCAAGCTCGTCACAAACCTCTTCAACAAGTTCACGAGCTTTGCGTTCTTTCTCATAGTCCTGCAAGAGCTGCTTTGCAGTTAATTTGGCTTCAGCAAGCTCACCGACCAGCTTGCCATGGATGATCTCCGTTCTTTGCCGCTTTTTCCTCTCTTTGCCAAGGTCAGCCTTCATTGCCTCAATTATAGCTCTAAATTTCTCATGCTCCCTGCTCCGCCACGATTCTTTCTCCTCAGCAAGCCTGTTCAAGAATTGGTCCAGCTTTTTCTTTGCCAATTTACGTTCTCTCTCAAGCTCACTGATGCGGGCACGAGCCCTTTCAAGCTCAGTCCGTAGAGAAGAAACAGTAGAAACTGTGTTCAGTTCCTGGTCTTCAAGAAGCTTCAGGTGACGGTAGAATCGGTAGACCTCCTCCGTGGTCATTGAGCTCCCAGGGTCCCATTTAGTTGCCTTCTCCATTGCAGAACTCTGAAATCCAACAGACCGTTCCAGATGAGTAGCATCAATCAAAGTGACACAGAATACTGGAGAAAAAGAAAAGGGCAAAACGTCAACAAATTTATAAGAATAATGGATTACCTTGTGGAAATCACCATACTTGGGACTTAAGACAGACACAGGACTGGCATGCCCATTCTTCCTATTCTTATTAACATGGAGGTCGGTGCTAAGGGGATTATAAAACAACTGAACTTCTTGATACCCAGGAACAAGCTGCAAAGTAGAAAGGAGGGATGCAAGTCAATGAACAATAACATTCAAACATCCCAAGTGCAAGATAGCATCTTCAGAAAGGACGGCAAGTATCATAACTTGAAGACCTGTACAACAACTAGTAATCACGTCAAGTATAGGCGTTAGGACCAAGCCTGCGTCTCATGCCATTGATCAGGTGAGAGCAACTAGTGACCAAATAGATCAGGAATTTGGAATGAAGCTGACTATATTACAGATGGATCTAGTACTGCTAATTGCTTGAGTTCCTGTAATGATGAAAATAGCAAGGTAATCAAGAACATGTTGGTAAAAGAAAGATGTATAGTTCTTTTAGAGGACAATTTATCCATGTTTGCAACCGAATCATCGACTGTCAAGAATCGAAGGAAAAAAGGGTTCTATTTGTTCTTTTGACGGGATTTCGAAGATATTTTAAAGGTCTCATCTTGGAAGGTTTTGAACAATCTGAACAAGAACAGCTCCAAGTCCAGCACAGAGTGTGCCGCCAAAATGTGAGCTTCTTACAAGAATCAATCAGATTTCTAATAGAGAAAAAGAAACCCTAGAAACAAAACTTCGAAGGGATGGCAATCTTGGTGTTATCGTACCTCAGGACCTAGAGGAGCCCGCCGTCTTTCCCCTCCGCCGCGGCAGCCGCCTCCATCAGCACCCAGAGGCCGCAGGTGCCAGATCCCAGCCGCGAGCTTCCTCGCGGAGATGCGGGTCGATGGCGGCGGAACTCCGCGGCCGACGTCCTGGACCTTACGGCCGGGTTCCGACGGGGGTTTCTCGCTGAACTTCCAGCGAAGCAGGGGGGTGGCGGGGCCGCTCCTCCTCCCGCCGGAAGCAGCGCCGCATCTTCTCGGGCGGGCCCCGGCAGCAGCGCGGGGCAATGCGGGGCTCCGTACCCGGCGGCGCGGTTGGGGCTTCAACGCCGGGTGCAGATCGGAGTCCAGTGGTGGCGCCAGGGCTCTGGAGAAGAGGATTCCCGGGAGGCGATTGGCGACGGAGGAGGAGGCCGGCATCGCCTCAAGAACGTTATTCCCACAGCATCAAAAAGAGAGAGAGAGAGAGAGAGAGAGAGAGAGAGTGCGTGTGTGTGTCTGTGTGTGCGTGAGATCGGGCAACAGCGAAAGCGACATGGGAAGCATTGCTGGCAACGTTTACCAACTATCCGAAATTACGAAATTACCCAAATGATGAATAAAAGAAAAGGAAATTTGCATCGAAAAATCTTTTACATGAATTTATAATCAAGAATTATTTATTCATTTATTCGTAATAAATATCATGACGTATATTTTTGTAAAATAAGACAATTACACACATAAACGGCCATTACAGTCCTTATAATTTTAAATGATCGGATACACACACATGCAGATATTTATGTGTTTCGATACCCCCTGAGATTTGATTATTGTATTGTTAGAAAGATATTTATCGCCGAACCATATCCGAATAACTTTGTTTATTTAATTATTCATTTAAATACTCATATGATTGATTGCTCTGCTCACTGTACACGCATTCACATGCGGTCTTCGTGATCTTTCCATTAATATACGTATCTATCGGCCCGTGCAGGGTATACGTTGCACGATCGAAGGCCACTTTACATTTCCTCATCCTGGTCGGTCGTACGCGTCGGATTCCAAACGGCCTAATTTGCTGTATGGTGTTCTGCGTGACTCAGAAAGCGGCGTCGACGAGCGGCAAGGAATCCGAGGGAGAGAGATTGGGAAAGGATCTCGGGAGGCGAGATCTCGTCTCGCCACGTCATCTCGGGCCATTTAGCTACGCGACACGACGGCGCATGCAGTGTCCTCCGGGCCCCACGTTGATTGGTGGGTCAACGGCCACGCGGGCGGTCGGAATGAGGATAAATAAATCGAAGCAAAAATTTTCTTTTGACAAAAGTAATTAAATTTAAAATGTAGACACAATGGTTGTAACTCAAACATACATATATACTGAAGTTGACTAAAAAGAATAATTTCTAATTTGCAATAATAACCATTAAAAAGTGATTGCTTTCTTATTATGATGATAATAATATTTAATATATTTATATATTAGTGGTTATTTAACTTCAATTTTTTTGAATGGGTATTGATGTTTGGAGAAATATAATTTATATTAAAAATTATAGTGATAAACATATCATTTCCAAAATATTACAAGGATGAATGTTTAAGAAAATGATTAAGTTAGATGAGATGCTCTATTTCTGTATATAACTTACCCGCCTTTCCTGCCTCGCTTGTGAATGGAAGCTTACATGGATCCTCAAGGTAGGTCCCACATGGACCCCCAGTAGGAAATAAGAGGTGCATATCGTGGTAATATTGGTTCACAGTCATCTTTTATTTCTCGATCGATTAGGGATAACGAACGTCATCTTCTTCCTCAGGTCTCTTTTATCTGCATCGACGCTCCATCGATAAGCCAAGTTGCTCCATCAGTGGACGTCTGGTCCCAAAAGAAACACTCGCAGCATGTGAGGGACAATACCATCTCTCTCTCTGCTCTTTCGTGCTCGACTGTTTCGGCTTGCAAGGACGACGAACATTTGTCTCCATTCTATCTGACTGACTGCATGCGACTGAGTTGCACATAGAGAACGTTTCATGTGTATATTAGCGACTGGGAAAAAAAACCCTTACGATAATATAAGCTAGCTGAAGGTTCTTCTGCTTCGAGTTCTTCCACGGTGAGAACAAGTAAGAATGATTCACATGGAAGCATTGACCTGAATTCATATTTATACTATTATAAAGATGATGGTCACATCGGGACATTTCTTGAATTCGTAGAACCACATACATACAAGCACGAATAAATAAGATGAAGTAGTAGAATGGCGACGGACAACACCCACTCTTACAGAACCTCAGGTGTTTGGTCGAAGCCATGAGAAAGAAAGATTGCTAAATCTGCTGTCGGTGGCATCCGATATGTCTGCATCCAACAGTGAGAATTTGTCTATTGTTTCTTGTGGGCATCGGAGTAGAAAAGACTACGCTTGTGCAATCCATTTAAATTTTGATCTCATGGCATGGGGTTTGCATATCAAACACATTTAAATTTAGAGAAACTATGATAGAAATCATAGAATCTGCTTCTATTGACGGGAGCTCCGTATTCTCACACTCTCATACCGTATCGATAGAATTATCTTGATAGAATATTTTTTTAGGGGGTTTGAATAGTCTAAACATACAGACTACTTTATAAAAATTTAGAGAGATTATAGGTTACCATAGAAAATGTCAACTGATGCGTTTTATAATTAACCATTTTAGGAATATAGCTAAAATAAAAAATCTGAAAGGTGTTAGATTATGTTGCTCTATTTAATTAGGTAAGATATATTATAGATATGATTAGATTCTAATTAATCCACTGCTCTCGCCTATAAATAGATAAGATATTTAAGGGTTAATAAGACATATCTCATGAAGGATTCAAGGATTATAGTCTCTTTCTTAACTCCTCTCTAATCATCAATTTAAATAGTCAAAGAATAAGAAGATAGGAGAATGATCTAGTTCTCTTTGTAGATTCATAAAGATCTTGGATCTAAAGACGATGTCTTTATAGATCACACAAAGATCTCTTTTTTCAGATGATATCAAAAGATACGTATAGTAAAGTCAGATCTAATTTTATTTGATTTAAATCTTGACATAAAAAATTATTTTCGTATTTCATATAACATATTACATATTTTATGCTAACCGTATTAGGAATATAACTGAAACGAGAAATCTAAATCGAAACTAACAAAAGTTCGATATATTCCATAGAAGGACCAAAGAGTTTTTTAGTGCTCGAGAGTTAGTTTAGAGCCACAGGTGCTTCCAATTGTTGATCTCAGCATGCTTCAATGCCTCTAACACCGCAGTTGCCTGACATTGTTAGATTGTCAACTTTACCAACAACAGTAGTAAGAGAAGATGAGGTTGAAGCAATTGGGGAGCAAAAAGATGAAGCCCCCGTTGATAAAGAATCAAAGAACTGAGATGGGATACTGTTGGGTCCAGCCGCTTGGACAATTTGGACTATAAAACCTAAATCAATAATTAAAAGTAAAAAAAAAGATAGGGCAGCGATGTGTGTTTGTGCAGCGTGAGAATAACAACGCGTGGAGAGAGAAAAGAACAGAGAGAGAAAAAGGAGAGAAAAAAATAGGATATTGAGTTTTATGTTTTACGACCAATGGCCAAACGTTGTCAATTTTGATCCAAATTATATACGGAGAATCCTTGCAGCTGTTACGCCCCTCAAAATATCGATAATATTTTTTTTTCATCACAAATCAATCCAGGATCCAAACTAACGTTTGAGGATACTGAAAAACATTCAATCAAATTTACATCCATAAAAACCTGTGCAGTTTATAATCATATATCAGATCACTCAATAATTCATATTTATAGAAACTCAAGCCAACTTAACAAATATATTAACAACACTTACAAAACCACAAACTAAACAATTTATACAAACAAGACTACAACTATTTACCACCAATTCCTATAATCATAACTAAATGTAACATTCCAAAATTCCCAAATAAGAGAGATCTTCTAACACTTTTATCAATTCAGATTCATCGACAACATTTCATTTCATACAAAATGCACTTATACAACAATCACATAACAACCAACAAGATTTGCCCACAATTCTGAATAGCTCTCCACTGCCTCAGCCCAATACAAACATCTCAGAGTATGACAAGCTAACCTGAAAGATTTATATAACAACGGAGTGAGCTAAAAA
>LVTN01000082.1:199158-219627 GCA_001649415.1 Musa itinerans | reverse complement strand
TTGGAAAAAGTGCATACCAATGAGAATGGTTCAGATATGTTGACAAAGTCTTTGCCTAAGGAGAAGCTTGAAGCATGTAGGTGAAGAGCGGGCTTAGTACAACCCACCATATGAGCTGGAGGGAGAGAATTGTTAGGTCCAACCCATATGTGGGTTTGGACAATTTAGGCTATAAGCCCAAATCAGCAATTAAAAGTAAAAAAAAGATAGGGCAGCGATGTGTTTTTGTGCAGTGAGAACAACAATACTCAGAGAGAGAGGAAAGAACGGAGAGAAAAAAAAAGAGAGAAAGATTAGGATCTTGAGTTTTTTGCTTGACGATCAATGGCCAAACGTTATCAGTTTTGGTCTAAATTTTATACGGAGAATCCTCGCAGCAAGCTCTACAATCCTAACGGTGTTGATCTACAGTTTACCCTCTCTAAGGTACTTTCCTGTTATACCTACTTTGTGAGACATAAAATTCTCTTATGATGAAATCTAATGATATGTTATTCTTGAGCCAAGATATATGATCTTGATGTTATTATAATTCTCTTGCTTTTTTAGAGAAGACTTATTGTTAACTTGTTATCATTACTATTGATAGTAAAAGTTTGAGGTGGACTACAATCCCGTGATTTTTTTCTCATTGATTTTTCACGTTAAAAATTTGGTCTCATGATTGATTTATTGATTGCTCTGGTTGATATTTATATTTTGATATCAAGTTAGTATTTTGATGATGAACCCATTTTAATACATAAAGATGAAAAATAATTATTTCACTTTAACATATTTTTCCCGATAGATACCGATGTTATCTTGGAGAAGATTATAAAATAAAATAATAACAAGGCATTGTAGGACTATGTGAGAGGCAGAATCTCTATGCAGCTCGCAGACAAAGCAAGTGTCAAGTTGACGGTGGACTAAGTGAGCAAAACGATTTAGAGGTTGGAAGTCTATTTAGGATAACTTCCAAATAAAAAGTTTAACCTTTAGAGAGAGACTAAATTGCTACAGTGCCTTATACCCTTTCTAGCCCTCCTTTTTATCTGTTTTTAGAAACTGATAAACTGGGAAATAAGTTATGCCAAGAGGAAGAAAAGGAAGATGGAAACCTGTTGTCTCTGAGATCGAGTCACGATGACCTGCCATTTATTTATTCTTTTTGCCAAACCAAACAGTAATCTATTTAAATCAAACCAGGAGGACGGGAGTTGTCCTCTCCATCAGAGGTTAACAGCAGCATTACAGAACTCAACTGAGGAGTGGAGTTCTCCTCTCTATCTATCCAAGGATAGAGGTTAACAACAGCATACAGAAATCAACTGAGGAGTTCTCCTCTCTATCAGAGGATAGAGATTGAGGTTAACAACAGCAGTCCCGTTAGAGTCACGAATAACGAATCTAATGCCACCTTGACTATCAACCCATGGGACCCCATCTATATTAAGTTTGAATCAATTCAAGGTAGGTGTAATCCATTTGGCCGAATTCCTGCATCTCCCTGTGGATTCTCTACATGTTTGAGTGCAACTACAAGAAGCAGCATACGCAAGAAGAGTTTTTGAACACAGACTCTTTGGCAATGCTTCATTTATTGCTCTTGTGTTTTCCAAGGACTATTAGTTTGACTAGAAACAATCAGTTTATCTTTGGATTTTTTTTTTTTTAATGACGAAGATGAAATTTGAGTTCAGAATTTTATTATGTACTGTTAAAATTTTTATTAGCTAAATTAGTTGATGCCTTCAAATACTTCGTGTATTGCTCTGGTTTTTCTTTTTTCAAGTAAAATTATATTAACTAAACTGTAGAAATATAAAAACAACTCTATATATCACAACACACAAAATATAAGCGTGGTTTCAGTGTCTCACCTCTCTCCAAGAGCTATCGTCGGAATCATGCGCGGATCCACGGTCACTACCCAACGCCTCGAGACGCCTTCCGTCTCTCTAAAGTCTGCGGATTGAAAACTGCAATCGAATCCGGTGGCTGCCGGAGGACGGCCTTCCCTTCCTCCCAGCCTGAAAGAAATGAAGATTAGTATGTGCGAGCGATCGGTGCGACGATGCGACTGGATTGGAAATGTCTTTCGCTCGCCCACCAGCTGATCCGAGTCTACATTCCTCCTCCTCTGCTCACTTCTGTCTCTGTTTCTCTCTCTTATTTCGGATGGTTCACTGGCTTCCTCCATAACTGCTCTTGTACCTGCAGTTTTTCTACTTCTTCACTCTCTTAGTATGTGTTTCATTTCTACTCATTATCATCTTTCGGTCTTATCTCTTAATATGTGTTCGTCATGCAAATTTGGATTTGGGAATTGAGATGGCATATTTTTGTGCTCTCTCTATTTTTCTGTTGTTCGAGGACGAGAAGCTAAATGTTGGTTCCAACCAGTATTCTAGAGCAGCTGAACTTGGCCACTCCTAAGCCACAAGTGCTGCTGACCTTCCATAACCTTCCCGCGTACAACATTGACGCTGTCCACAGACCATAACACATCAATATGCTTCTTCTGTGGTTCTCACCGAAGCAATTCGGCTGCCGCCACCTCTCCCTCTCGTCTCTCAAACTCCGATACGCTGCTCGACGCCCTCCACGCACCCACGTGCTCCCTTCCACCACCACAAGCCACCCCTTCTGCTCCTCACCACCACCTCCTTTCTTCCTCCATCTCTATTTATTAGTCACCTCCCTCTCCTCCCTTTCCTTAGCTCTTCCACCCGCCAAATGTACACCCTAACCCCCTACTCGCGCCTCTCTAGGGTCCCCCGCCACCACCACCGCCCATGTCGCGCCACCATCTCCACTCACCCCTCCACCGTCGCCGCCCCGCCCAGCCTTGACGACGTTACCCGCATGAGTCCGACCAATGTCGCAATCCACGACCCCTCTTCCCTCCGCTCCACGAGGTCGCACCGCGCGTGGGTCGCCACCGGTTTTGCCTCCGTGCTCAGCTCCTTGGCCAAGTCTGTCGCCGCCGCAGCCGACTCCGGCTCCGTCGTGGAACCTCTCCTCGCCGCGTACGTCGGTTACATCCTCGCCGACCTCGGCACCGGCATCTACCACTGGGCCATCGACAACTACGGCGGTCCGTCGACGCCGGTGTTTGGCTCCCAGATCGAGGCCTTCCAGGGGCACCACCGCTGGCCGTGGACCATAACCCGTCGGCAGTTCGCGAACAACCTGCACGCCCTCGCCCGATCCGTGGCCCTCGCCGTGCTGCCCATCGAGGCCCTCCTCTACGCCGGCGGCGGCGACGCGGCGTCGCACGCGTTCGTGGGGACGTGCGCCGGCTGCGTAATGCTGAGCCAGCAATTCCACGCGTGGGCGCACGAGAAGAGGAGCCGGCTGCCGGCGGCGGTGGCGGCCCTGCAGGAGGCCGGGGTGCTGGTCTCGCGGCCCATGCATGCGGCGCACCACCGGGAGCCGTACAACACCAACTACTGCATCGTGAGCGGGGTGTGGAACGCAGCGCTGGACCAGTGGAAGGTGTTCGAGGCGGCGGAGATGTTCATATTCTTTAGGTTCGGGGTGCGGCCGCGCTCGTGGAGCGAGACGCGGCCGGAGTGGCGAGAGGAGACCGAGGCGGCCACCAAGCCATGATCGACTCGGTGGAGCTCTGTAAAGCTTATTCTTTTAAGGCCACATATACTTGCAGACTGACTATGACTGAAGTTTGCATGCATCGTAGGCTAAAAGAAAACAAGAGAACTTTTCTGTGGGCCCATGATTGGTATAATTTATGAGGACAATATTTCAGGGTGAGCGATGAACAGCTCGTTGGCATAATTTATGAGGACAATATTTCAAGGTGAATATAGTGCTAATATATATGTAGGCACTATCTAATTACAAATTAGCTCAGACTAATTATAAATTAACTTTTGTAATTAAACTTCTTTAGCATTCCAATTTCAATCTTTATATTTTCAAAAGTTACATAATCTTTATATTTATAAAAATAAAACATTAAAATCTCCCGATTAAAAAGATAATTTTATAAAATTTAAAATTTTAAATAATAAAATTAAATAATTTACTTTATTAAATATATACATCTTAATATAATTTTTAAAAATATAAAAATTAAAATACTAAAGATAACTAATTATAAAAGATAATTTATAACCCACTAATTATAGAAAAAAAAAATCTGAAACTACGTGGTCCCGATGCTTGTATATGCAAATATATTAGACATTTCAATTCACCTCACATTAATTAAAAATAGCTTTAAAAAGAAAATTGATATCCACTCATTTTTATTTGACATTTGATATTAATATTCAAAGAAAATCAATATTCTTAGAGGACTGATTTTGTGTAGACGTAATAATTTCTTAAAAGTATTAACTCTCAAGAAAAAGATTAAAAAAGACTTATAACACGAAAAGAAATCCATTACTTAGAAGTCGCACTCCTATTTTATGATGCTCGCATAAAGCTCTAAATTCATTTTTCTTTGTCAAACAAAAGAGATTATGTTAAATGGGACATGAAACTTTCAAGAAATAAAAAGTTGAGTACCTGGATGTCTTTTTATTAGACGTATAATAAGCGGATGACCAACGAACACCACCACAAACGATTACCAACGCTCAAATAACCCATTCTGGATCCTCGATCAACTATGCCCTTGGACAAAATGAGTTACTTGAGAATGAATCTTATTAGAACAGAATGCCTCTAAACATGATAAAAAGAAACAATAAATGTGAATTCGGCATCAGAGAAACTCCAGTATCGTCAAAATCATATACAAAAATAGCTCTTATCTGAACAAAACAGTGCACTCTAAAGCATCAGAATTTGCTCACCGGAATGGCTAAGCCAGCAATAACAAAAACAAATGCAGCAATTTCAACGGACTGATTGTTGGATCAACAATCCTTTACGATTGGCTTTTCAACCTGGCACTCATCCAGCCGGGTTCCCATGTAAGGATACATATTCCTGGCTGCAAGCAAGTATATTGACGTATGTTAGATATGATGATGAGTTAGTTACACCATAATTGGGGGCAGCTTCTTCTCTTCTCCTCTTTTAAAAATTTGCAAGTCATGCTTTCATGCCGATTAGAATAAAATAACTTTGAAATACAAGTGCAACAACATGAGCACAGTTAGCGATCATTGTCGTGGCTTATGCTTTATTAAAACACGAGGTCATATTAACATTTAATAATTGGAGATCTAACATTGGTTTTACTACTGCAAAAGAGAAATGAACATGTTTATATACAGAGGAAACAAAATTAAAATCATGTGAAACTAATAATCATACCTACCATTGCCAAACCTAATAGTATCCTTTTCAAGTTCATAATACCATGTTGTGGCTCAATATGATTATCCTGCACATCTAGATACCAAGTTAAAAATACAAACTGAGATAAATCAACTGATTATGAAGATTTGGAAAGTTTTATATTTTTAAACAAATGATAAAAATGGCAGTCAGAAAATCTTACATCTATAAACGTCCCATTTGTATTTCCAAGATCCATTAGATAAAGGCCTGACGAGTTACATGGAAAAAAAAAACAATATATATAATGTCATTATAGCCATCAACTTATCAAAATTCCATGCAGCAAGAAGATAAACAATTAATTTGTTTACTATATTACCTTACTTGTTTTGATGTTAAACCATCTGGTCGTTCCTTTTCAACAAGCCTGAAAAGAACTATATGGATTCAAAAGAAAATCTCATGGCATCATCAAATAATAGAAGCAAACAAAATTCTAACCTATACTGGATAACAGCATGTTGTTTGCTACAAGATGGATGATCTGTTGGGATGTCTGCAACCCCTCTTCTCTACCACAAAGGTAGAAATTCTGCCGGTGCACATATAGAGGCTCTGTTTATCTGAGAAGACAATTAGCAATTTATGTCGAATGGAATAGTACTGGGAAAGTTAAAAAAGTAAATGATTCGAATAAACTAGAAGCCTTGACAATTCTAATAAACAGAAAAATGGGGAAAAGAAGATGCCAATGGGCATCTATCATGAAGACTGACCCACATGGTGCCACCAATCTTCGTACGGTCCAGCGACATCTATAAAGGGGACCCCATGCAATACATTTATTCTCCTGTTAAACTTCAGTTACTCTTAGTTTCTCTTTGATCATTGTGTATTTACTACTCAACACTTGTCGGAAATCAAGCACATTTAATATTTATACTAGACATGCTAGGAAAGAAGTTCGACTTTAATAACTTTGGATTAATGAACTAGGGTTCGGATTCAACTAAAATATTTGAGTTGCCACAATGCAACTTCGGTTACAATTCTGTTCTACTTTTCTAGGTTGACAAAGAAGGAATAAATAAAGGAAAAGAGGAAAGAATTTTCTTGTAAATCATTTTAAAAGAAAGAAGACATTCATGAAGAATAAAGATTATTTGACAAGACAATTATTTAAATTTGGTGGGGAGTGGGTAATAAATAAATAAACAAACAAAGTAAAGAGAGGAGGAGAAAAAGCCTGATTCACAAAAATATTAATTAAACAATAAAGAACAAATAGTGCAATTCAAAGATCACCAATTCTGTCAAGGAGAAAGGCCTTGGATCATCCAGCTCGCCTACATTGCTGAGAAGTTGAATCACAAGTCTTCATTGTAAGTTGGCTTCAAGATGATTGGGTTTCAACAGGGTATAAATAATAGGCTTATCCAGGATAGGAAAGGAGAGGAAGGCAGAGTGATAGATCTTGACCTCACTCCAAGACCTCCAACTGACATGGGAGGGAACCAAGGCCACACATCCATCACACACATTTTGTGGGAATCACTATTCGTTCCAAAGTTGATAATCCCATTAAAATTCCTAGTTTCTACGTAGGAATAATTAACAGGAAAGAAAACAAAATAATATTAAAGTGATTTAAACATATTATATTTGGTATTTTTTTGATAAGAAAAATTTTCAGGTTACATTATCAAATAATATTTCTCCTTCATGCATAATTATCTTCCTTATAGAAATATAATTCTTTCCTTTTTTATTTGTTTCTTCATTGTCAATCTAAGAAATAAGAACCGAATAGCATAGAGATGGTGTCATGTGGGAACCCGAATATGTTAGCTAAGCTTGAACCTAAGTTCATCACCAATACAAAGTAATTAGGGTCGACTTTTTTCTTTGTATATCTAGTATAAATATTAAATGTGATGTGATATCCATCAACTTTCCCTGCTTGAAAATTTTCGCCTCCGATGAATTAAGGCAGTATTGACTGTAGAGTTCAATTGAAATTCTTCTCATCTGATCCATGTGCAATTTCATTTCCAAGGCCTTTCCATTCGATAAGAAATCTCCGATATCCTCCATTGTGAGTGGAGACTTGGTGCTCGCCCAAGATATCCTCTATTTTACAATTTACCTTGACATCACATGTTAAAAAATACAACCATTAAATACTTTATGTAGTTAGTAGTTGTCTTAGGGTTAATAATTATTCCTTACAATTTAAACTAAGATGATGTTCTTGCCTCCTCTCTCTCTGTTTTGACATTTTTCTTATTTATTATCCACTCCCTACCCAATTCACTATTCACATTAAACATCCTCTAGGTTGTCCTACATCAGCACTCCTCAGCACAAACTTCGACTTTAATTAGCAAGGAGGATTCAGGACTTGACTTCAAGTGGCAAGGAGGATCTGACCGAATGTTTTCTTTTATTGTTTTACATGGACCTCAAGGCTCCGTGTTAGTAATCTGAGCAACTCATTTCCAATATGATAATCGCATGCAAAAGGATGAGAGTCAAGTCAAATCCAACTTCCTAAAGAGCATCATCACTATCATATTATGCAAGACCAGCTAAATTGGATATTTAAAAAGTCAGACCAGCTAGGGTCAACTAATTTAGTGATTATGCAATACTTGTTTAAATAATTTTCCTAAATAAGGTTCCAATGTCTATCAGAGACAAAATCATTTAAAAAAAATAAGCAAGCTGAAATAATAGAGGATAAAATATTGAATGCTGGAAAAATACAAGGATAAGAAGAGGAGAAAAGTAAAAACCTATATATGAAACAAGGTAGGTTTTGTAAATTCAGAGTAACCTTTCTCTAGGTTTTTATTAATAATATTAGTCAATCATTGCTTCAGACGTTCTCTAGGTTTTTATTAATGATATTAGTCAATCATTGATTCAGATGCTAATTTGATAAAACTCCACATAACTGAGAAAGAGATGCATAATCATGAATAATCCTATCAATATGAGCATTAGTTTAATTAGTTGAGGTATATAAACTAAATCACCATTGAGTGCTTCCCCAGCCTTGAAAACATATAATTGCCATTTATATCTAGCTCGTGAGCATTTTTGCCAGCTCATTAAATAATAAAGTCACACCTAAATTCAGACAAATAAGTATTATCATATAAGACCTAAATTCACACACACACATACATATAAATATGTAAATATATATACATAAATATATATAGATGTATATAAATATATGTATATATGAATGTATGTATACATATACATACATATATATATATATATATATGTATGTATGTATATGTATATATATATATATGTATGTATATGTATGTATGTATATGTATATATATATGTATGTATATATATATATATACAGACATACATATATATATACATAGCATTAGCATATAAGAACTCGTAAATACTTCAGAGATGATAAGTGCAGGTAAAAGTTTGGTTTCATTTTTTTAAATAAAGAATGAAATAAAGGTAGACACAGTTAATTTGCAAACCCAAACCATGAATTGAGATTTACAGTTTATGTGAGATATTTATTTGACAACCAGTTAATTACCTTGAACTCTATTAATCTCCTCAGCAAGCTTCCCAGACAGCTCAAATGATGGCTTTTGCTACATAACATAAAGAAATGATAATAAAATATATTAATTATCTATAGTAGCAAAACACAAAGAGTTTCATCCTGGTGGCATGCATTGTAAGTAATGAATACGATTAATAAGCACTATGATACCAGCACAGTATACAAGAGATATCTGTGCTGAAAGAGGTACGGAGATAAGACTTCATCTCAGAGAAGGGTTTGCAATTTAGCCTAGGCCAGGTAATGAAAAACTACCTAGAACTAAAGCTCATTGACTGAGAAGATTTCACATAAGGGTGTCATCAGAAGACGTGGAAAAGAGATCAACAGCGCCAACAACAGCCAAATAAGGTCGAAATGGATGAAAAATAAGATGGGTCACAAGACGTCAGCTATCTCCACCCAAAACAAAATATTATCAGTACAGCATATGCATTTTCATATTACAGAAAATTTGTCTTCATGTCATGATGAATCTTGCCTAACCTACAGAAATTGAGCTTCAAATAAATAATGTCCTCTAGAATTCACCAAGGTACAGGTTAATCCAATCTACCGCAACCTAATGCGTGTGCGCACACACACACACACATATATGTATACATATGTATATATATACATATGAAGATGATAACCTTTTCTTTTGTTTCCAGGGCCTACTCGGCTGCCTTCATCTTTGCAAGGGAATCATTTTCAGCACCCCTCCATGAAAACATTGTCCTTGGGTCAAGTGCCAAACCTATGGATGCTTTTGTGTAGTAAAAAGAAAATACGAGGTACCAAACAATGGCCAAGAAAAAAGAAATGCAACTGCATCAATAACAAACAAGCTATAAAGAGAACAGGACAAGGAAAGGTTTCATCAAATGAAATATTACCAAGCATATTCAGCTGATTTCGGCATCATCCCTGCCTAAAACAAAAGAATGAACCAGCTAAGAACATCAAGCACAAACATTGGAAGAAAAATTATGAACTCAATAAAAAAATGAAATAAAATAAATAATGTAGCATAACTTATGAATTAAATTTTTAATTATTTATAAAAATAACTAACATAAAATACAATATATAGCTAAAATAAGAACATTAGCAAAGGGAAAAGTAATCAAGATAATAAATCTTTACTTCAGTGCCACATGTACAGGACAAGAACCTGAATTTTGACACAAGTATGCTATATTTGTGTTATATGGTTGAAGCATCCTTGCAAATCTATTGTGTCCAATATGATATCAGGTCCACAGTGCAAGGACAATTGAAACTCGAGAGACTGAAAGAACAGTTTGCATGAAGAACAATCATGTTACGATCAAGAGCGGCACTAAGAGGGGGGGGGTTGAATTAGTGCAGCGAAAAAATCGTTGGTTTTTTAAACTTTTTCGTTCGTTGAAAGGTAATCTCGAAAAATGACTTAAAGGCGTGTTTGCTCGTAAAATAGTGAAAGTGAAACAGTTGCAAAATAAGTAAATGACGATAATAGAAATGTAAACTAGAATTTAGAGTGGTTCGATCGTTGTGACCTACATCCACTTCGGATTCCTCCTCTGTCGAGATCACCGACGTCCACTAATGGCCTTCCTTCAATAAGCGAAGACTAACCAACTTTTACAGCTCTTTCTCCTTTTACCGGGTTTAGGAGATAACCCTTATAAACCTCACTCCTCTTTCTTGGATGGTTACAAAGTTAAGAGAGGGAGGGGAGGACTCTTCTCACTTTTACAACACTTTAACACTGCATGAATTCAAGATTATATTAACACTTTTCGTGCACTTTCATGTAGAAAAGGGTGGGGTATTTATAGGCCCTAATGGCTTCTGAATTGAAGCCAAAAAGTCACTTTCTTGGATTTCGGGGTACTGGCGGTACCACTGCCATTATTGGGCGGTACTACCGCCTGCAGACTAACACTGGGTAGTACCACCGCCTGACAGGGGCGGTACTACCGCCCGACAGCATTAACTGTCGACGGAACCACCGCCTAGTCTGTGCAGTACTACCGCCCAGAACACTTGGGAGACCGAGTCCCAAGCAATGCCACCGCCGGCCCTGATTTCAGGTGTTGAATGGGCTGTTCAATCCAGCCCAATTCAGCCTTGTTTAGGGCCCAATTGGCCCCTAACTGAGTTAGTGGGATCACCTCCCAATCCTAACTCAATTTACGATCTAACTACGATAATTAAAACATTTAACAAAACATTCTAGTTCTGGAACGTCAATTGTTCTTCCGGCGACCTTCCGACGATCTCTCGGCAATGTTCCGATGGACATCCGACAAGCTCCTAGACTTCACGACGATCTTCTTGACGAGTTTCGACGAGCTTCTTTGTCAAGCTTCCGATAAACGTCCGGACTTCCGACGAACTCTCGAACTCCCAACGAAATCTCGATCTTAACTCTGACACAATATTTGCTTTATATCTTACTGCTATTGTAGTTAATCCTGCATACTTTTCTCAACATATAAATTAGATCAAACAATTTATCAATTAATTTCATCATCAAAATTTGAGATTCAACAATCTCTCCCTTTTTGATGATGACAACCAATTAATGACGGAGTTAACCTTAACTCCCCCTATCTATATGTCATTCTTGAGAAAACACATTCTTGAATTCAAACCTTTGAATTCAAGTATCAAACCGATAAGTCATATTCATTTAAATTTATCAACATGCACATTATAATACTTATCATGATTTACTAATACGATACCACGTATTTATCAATCAAAATGATGTCAAGGCATGACATCCATTTTCAAATCCACTGATAATAAACAATCATCAATTTCAAATATGATATTCGGAATAATGTATTTACAAGTCATCATGCCACATTTCGCTACGTTTCAAGCAAACATTTTGATACATATTTTTCAAGTATGTATTTGACGATACCAATCATATTTAAAGTCATCAAGATATTAAATGCACAATCACTTCATGCATGATAAAATGTTTCGGGCATAGTCTTTCATTACTACTTGCATGAAATATCATCATGATATGACTTTTATAATTTGTAACATTCATAAGTTCACAATATTAAGAATCTAATATTGCATCATTATATGGTAATATTAAAAATTCTCAGTATTAAAGAGATCACAACATCAAAATAAGCACAAGATTACAACATCAAAGTAAGCACAAGATTACAACAATAAAGTAAGCAACATAAAAGAGAAGGATTTTGTCAACTCCTCCCTCATTGTCATCAGCAAAAAGACATCCACAGTTATTCAAGTGGTGGCAAGCCAAAATGTCTAAACAAGGTATTAAGTTGTCGATGAATCTACAGTAACTCGGTTAAAGTTTAATTTTGACGTTATTCAAATCGATCCATTCGAGTCCCTATATCATCGGTAGATGAGGGGAGTGCTTGCTCTACTGGAGGTGTTGCCTCAAATGGACCAGTAGGAGAAGATTGATTTCCCCTTTGTCATCAGCAAAAAGACATACACAGCTATTCATGTGGTGGCAAGTCAAAATGTCTAAACGAGGTATTAAGTTATCGATGAATCTACTGCAACTCAATTAAAATTTAATCTTGACGTTGTTTAAATTGATCAATTCGAGTCCCTATATCGTCGATAGATGAGGGGGGTGCTTGCTCCGCTGTAGGTGTTGCCTCAAAGGGACCAGTAGGAGGAGATTGATTTCCCCTAAATATTGGTTTTTCAAGTTCTGGATCAAGTGGGAGGGGATCAATCCTTCTAGGTAATATAATCCATATCCCATTTCTGAATATACACCTTAATCTTCGTAGTAGGTTTTTATTTATGACATTAAATCTATCTAGTTTCATAACTTCTTCGTCAGGTGGGATAACTATGTCATAAGCATGGATTAGTCTTGTAATCAGGCCACCATATGGAAGTATCATATCCTTTTTTGATAGTTCAATCATGTTTTGTTGTATTAGGTAGCCAAAATAATTTTCATGTTCTTTCATAATCTAATACATTGTTCCTATTTTCATTTAGTTAACTTCATCATGATGATATTGTTTTGAAATTATAATGTTCATCAAGATGTGATAAAATAGTTTAGTGTTGAAAGCAAGGTATGTAGTACTAAATGGTACTGCCCGGTACGGGCGGTACGTACCGATCCGACGGCATATCGGTACGCGGACCGCCCGATACCGCTATAGTGCTACAGTGAATCACTGTAGCACCGCTACAGTGCTACAGTAATGAAAAAATATATAAAATTGTTCGGTACACCGATACCGTACCGTACCGAGCCCGGGTCGAAACGCCGGTACGGTACAACGAACCTTGGTTGAAAGGTAGTAAATGTTCACAGCTTTTTGGAAAAATAGACAAGTTACGATTACTGAAGATGGTTCATAAGGCTTCAGAATAAGTAGTCTCAACTGATGTTTCATCCCATTATCCTCTAAAATAACAACCTCTATTTTTCTCCGTAATTCTTATGAGGTTGTAAATTACGCTATCCATAATGGGTATATAATGTCCTAAGAGATAAGTGGAGACCCTATCGTGTTTATCCACATACAAATTATTATAGAACAGTCTAACAAGTCTATGATAGATAGGTTAACATATTTGAATGATTGGGAGGATATCTAGGTTAGCAAACTATTGAATAGGTTCCAAATCACTTAATTCCTATAAATCAACATATTTACCCTTATGAACATTTCTAGATTCTATGTTTGAAAATTTAAGGGCATGTTGATGAGAATCGAAAAGTAGGGAGTCATAGGTTTCATCTAATCTCCTCTTCTCTTTGTCCCTTGAGGAACTTCTAGTAGTCATGGAGACTACAATTTGAAGACAAATAAGAGGCAAGGATAAGTAATGCAAAGGGAGAATCAATTTGGTTTAGGGATTACCTTAATAGTTTTTCCTTGTGATCACCAAAAGAATGTTTGAGATCGATCACCAAAAAGATGTTTGAGATTGATCCTTTATTTAGTAAAAAAAAGGGGATTCTTTTGAGTTTCTAGAGAGAGAGCAAGAGGATCAAGAGGTTTGGTGCACTTTGGAAAGGTATAGAATGAGTTGGGGTCGATTCTACCGTCGAACCTAGCTTGTTCTTTATATAGGGCAGGTTGTGGGCGAAGTTGGGGTCGGTTCTACCACCGACCCTAGCTAGTTCTTTATATAGGGCAGGTTACGGGCGGTGCTACCTCCTACAACCCATGACCACTTGTGGTGCCACCGCCTATAGGCAGTGAGCACTGCTTGGAGTGTGGTGCAAATATTGTGCGGTTCCATCTTGCAAGATTTTTATAATTATGTGGTGCACACAAACATCATAAGTTCTACTTTTGTAATAGAAAATTCACACTATAAGATGAGACAATTCATACATATATATCATATAAAATTCGTATAAAAAAAATTCATATAGCTCATTACACATAACATAAGTCCATAATTTAAGTAAATGCTCTTATAAAATAGAGTTTAATAAGAAAATCCGGAGAAAAATTTAAAGAGGAAATAATGTATCCGAGAAATTTAACAATACCTAATTCTCTTCTTATAAAATCAAATTATTCCTCAATCAAGGGTTTTATAAAAATATCAGCCAACTGATGTTTCGTATCAATAAATTCTAAAATTACATCATAATTATTAATATTATCTCATATAAAGTGATGTCTAATGTCAATATGTTTAGTTCTAGAGTGCTGAATAGGATTTTTCGTTAAACATATTGCACTTGTGTTATCACACTTTATAGGTATATTCTTCAGGTGAATTCCATAATCCTCTAAAGTGTTTTTCATCCATATAACTTGAGCACAGCATACACCTGTTGCAATATACTCGGCTTCGGTTGTGGATAATGCAACTGAGTTTTGTTTCTTAGAAGACCAATAGACAGAAAGACAAAGAGACAAGTGTATGTCCTAAAAATTGACATATTCCAGATGTGCTTTTTCTATCTATTTGGAAGCCAGCAAAATTAACATTGGCATAACCAAGAAATTCAAAATTTTTAGATTTTGAATACCATAATCCTAGTTTAAGAGTTCCTTTAGGTATCTAAAAATCCTTTTGATAGCTTTTAAATGAGATTGCTTGGGGTTAGATTGAAATCTAGCACAAAGTCCTATGCTAAACATGATGTCTGGTCAAGTTATGGTGAGGTATAGTAAACTACCTATCATACCCCTATAAGCTTTTTGATCAAAGCTTTATCCACCTTCGTCAATGTCTAACTTAGTGAAAGTACTCGTAGGAGTATTGATAGTCTTTGAACTATCTATATTAAATCGGCAGAGGTACTCATAGGAGTATTGATAGCATTTGAACTATCCATATTAAATCGTTTTAGCAAGTCTAATACATATTTTGTTTGACTAAGAAAAATATCATCATTAAGTTATTCGATTTGCAAGCCTAAAAAGAAGGTTAGTTCCCCCGTTAGGCTCATTTTAAACTCGAGGCTCATACTCTTGGCAAACGATTCGCATAAAGATTCATTTGTAGAACCAAAGATAATATCATCAACATATATTTAGACAATAAGAAATTATTTTCAAAATTTTTAATAAATAATATGGTATTGACCTTGCCTTTAGAGAAATTATTTTAAATAAGAAAAAAACTATGTCTCTCATACCAAGTCCTTGGGGCTTGTTTCAATCCATAGAGAGCTTTAGTCAATTTAAACACATGATTAGAGAAATTATCATTCTCAAATCCGAGAGATTGTTCAACATATACTTCTTCATAAATAAAGCCATTAAGAAAAGCACTTTTAACATCCATTTAAAATAACTTAAAATTATTACTACTAGTATAGGCAAAGAGTATCCTTATGGCTTATAATCATGCCACAGAAGCGAAGGTTTCTTCATAATCGATACCTTCTTCTTGGTTGAAACCCTTAGCCACTAATCTAGCCTTTTCTGTAACCACGATACCAAATTCATCTTGCATGTTTCTAAAGACTCATTTAGTACCAATAACTAAATGGTCATTAGGCCTCGAACCAAGCTTTCACACCTTATTTTTCCCAAATTGGTTCAACTCTTCTTATATTGCGATAACCCATGAAATCATCTTTCAAGGCCTTGTCAATGCATTTAGGTTCAATTTAAAAAAGAAAAGCCACATTGGCATAAAAATTCTTAGTAGAAGAACGAGTTTGAACCCCTTTTGATGTGTCTCCTATAATTAGCTCCTTAGGATGAGCATCTACGTACTTTCATTCTTTTGGTAAGGATGGTTTGGAAGAAGATACATCCAAGTTGCTAGTTGAAGGAGAATGTTCATTTAAATTCAAAGCATCAAAATTAAGATCATCATCAAACTCATTTTTCTTAAGTTCGGAAACTTCATTAAAGACAACATGAATAGACTCTTCTATAACCAAAGTTCTTTTATTAAAGATACAAAAAGCTTTAGAAATCGAATAATAGCTAAGAAAAATCCCTTCATCGGATTTTGCATCAAATTTTCCTAAGGCATCTTTTTCATTCAAGATAAAACATTTACAATCGAAAATTTTAAAATATGAAACATTGGGTTTTTTGTTATTTCACAATTCATAAGGAGTTTTGGAAAGTAATGGTCTTACTAGAACCCTATTCATGACATAGCATGTTGTATTAATGGCTTTGGCCCAAAAATATTTGGGTAGTCTATGTTCATTTAACATGGTTCTTATCATTTCTTATAAATTTTTATTTTTTCTTTCTACTACTCCATTTTGTTGAGGATTTCTTGGAGTAGAGAAATTGTAGTTGTATCCATTAGATTCACAAAAATCTTAAAAATCACGGTTTTAAAATTCACCACCGTGATCACTTCGAATTGATGAAATCATAAAACCCTTTTCATTTTGAACAAGTTTATAAAACTTAGAAAAATACCTAAAGTAATCAATTTTGTGCGCTAAGAAGTAAGTCCAAGTGTATCTACTACAATCGTCCACAATGACAAAGGCGTATTTACTACCGCCTAGGCTTGATGTTGTAATTGGTCCAAACAAATCCATATGGATCAACTGTAATAGTCTAGAGGTGCTCATTTGATTCTTTAGTTGGAAACTACCTTTTATTTGTTTTCCTAGTTGATATGCATCACACACATTGTCTTTAACGAACTTAATATGAGGAATTCCTCTTACAAGTTCTTTAGATGAGATTTAATAGATTAGTTTCATGCTAGCATGACCTAATCTCCTATGCCAAAGTCAAGCATCATCATTCAAAACCGAAAAACACATTTCATTACAAAGATCATCAATGTCGATAGTGTATACATTATTTTATTTTAGAGCAATCATAGATGTGTTTTTGTATGGTTTTTCAATAATGCAAGCATTGGATTCAAATCTAATGATGTATCCTTTATCACACAATTGACTAATACTCAAAAGATTATGCTTTAAGCTATCAACCAATAACACATCTTCAATAAAAAAGTTTGGTTTATTACCTATGGTTCCTTTGCTAATGATTTTACCCTTGTTGTTGTCTCTAAATGTGACATATCCTTCGTTTAGGCTAGTGAGCTTAGAGAATTCAGATGGATCTTCGGTCATATACCTTGAGCATCTACTATCAAGGTACCATCTCTTGCTCCTAACTTGTGATGGTAAACATTTCTATAAAAAACGATGATTTTTAGGTACCCATTTGACCTTGGGTGCCTCAAACATCGATCGGCTTATCTTATTTTGTATAGAGTTCTTTACGGTTCCTTTAGGAACCTAAATCAATTTGTATGGACTACATCTCTTAAATGGACATCGATAATCAACATGTCCAAATTTGCAACAAAAGTTGCATTTGTTTCGGGGTGAAACATGCAAGGTTGAACCTTTAACAAAGATGGTTGGATTTTTATGAGTGTTACTCACAAAGCCAATTTCATCTCTTCTATGAACATGATTTTTGTTTGTAAGAATAATGTTTAAGGATTTGCTACCTATTTCAATTTTTTCTAAGGTTTTATGTAGTTGTAAATTTTCCTTTTTAAGCGTTTCTAATTCATCATATTTTGTGCAAGGAGCTAGACTATCATCATGCTCAATTTTTAGTCTATCAAAATCACTAACAAGATAAGCATACTCTTTTTTTAACAATTTATATTTTTTACTAACTAATTTACATTCATCGAATAAATCATGAAAAGCACTTAATAATTCATCAAAGGATAAATTTGTATCTAATAAACTGCTTACCTCATCTCCAATAGCCATTAGCGCGTAGTGAGCAACTTGCTCTGTGTTGGTTTGCTCCTCTTCTTTGGATGCACTTGAGTCATCCCAAGTTGTTTTAAGAGTCTTTTTCTTCTTTAGTTGTTTCTTCTTTGCTTAGGGACATTCGCTTTTGAAATGTCCCGACTTCTTGCATTCGTAGCATATAATTTGTTCTTTCTTGGGTTTAAATTTATTTTTAGTATCATTTTTAAATTTATTCCTTTTTATGAATTTTTTAAATTTTCTTGTCAAGAGTGCCAAGTCATCATCATAGTCCCCATCACTTGAATTTTCTTTCAAGTGGTCTTCATGAGTTCTTAGTGCCATATCCTTCAAATTCTTTGGAAAGTTGTTTTCAAGCTCTTCATGAGTGTTGCAAGTCATCTCATAGGTCATTAGTGACCCGATTAGTTCTTCGAGAGTAAAGTTATTTAAATCCTTGGCCTCTTGAATGACCATTACTTTAGGGTCTCAACTCTTTGGAAGGGATCTCAAGATTTTATTAACAAGTTCAAAGTTCGAAAAATATTTGCCAAGAGCTTTTAAACTATTAACGACATCCGTAAAACGGGTGTACATGTCGACAATAGTCTCGCTTGGCTTCATCCAAAACAATTCATAAGTGTGAACTAAAAGGTTTATCTTTGACTCCTTTACTCTACTAGTGCCTTCATCCAAAATAATTCGAGTGTGTGCCAAATATCAAAAGTCGTTTCACAAATAGATACTCGATTGAATTCGTTTTTATCTAATGCACAAAACAAGGCATTCATAGCCTTGGCATTTAAAGTGAAAGTCTTCTTCTCTAACTCATTCCAATCACTCATTGGAAGAGAAGACTTTTGAAAGTCATTTTCTACAAGGTTCCATAACTCAAAATCCATTAAAATTAGAAAGATCTATATTCTAGTCTTCCAATATGTGTAATCCGTCCCATTGAATATGGGAGGACGTATAATTGAATGACCCTCTTGATTGCCGACAAATGCTATCTCTCTTGGGTTTCAAACCAAATGAGAGTGAACCGTGCTTTGATACCAATTATTAGGCTCATGAGCAGCACTGAGAGGGGGGAGGGTGAATTAGTGCAGTGGAAAAATCGTTGGTTTTGAATATTTTTTGTTCGTTGACAGCAATCTCAGAAAATGACTTAAAGATGTGTTTGCTTGTAAAGTAGTGAAAGCCACGTTCGGAGAAAGTGAAGCAATTGCAAAGTAAGTAAATGATGATAATGGAAATGCAAACCAGAATTTAGAGTGGTTCGGTCATTGTGACCTACATCCACTTCGGATTCCTCCTCCATCGAGGTCACCGGCGTCCACTAATGGTCTTCCTTCAATAGGCGAAGACCAACCACCTTTTACAACTCTTTCTCCTTTTACCGAGTTTAGGAGATAACCCTTATAAGCCTCACTCCTCTTTCTTGGATGGTTACAAAGCTAAGAGAGGGAGGGGAGGACTCTTTGCACTTTTACAACTCTTTTAACATATCAAGAACTCAAGATTATGTCAACACTTTCATGCCTTTCATGTAGAAAAGGGTGGGGTACTTATAGGCCCCAATGGCTTCAAAATTGGAGCCAAAAAGTGTCACATCCCTAGATTTCGGGGTACTAGCAATACTACCGCCATTATTGAGTGGTACTACTGCTTGCAAACTGACATTGGGCGATACCACCACTCAGTCTAGGCGGTACGATCACTCGACAGAGCTCGAAGACCGAGCTCTAGCGGTACCACCGCCGGCCATGACTTCAAGTGCTTAATGGGCTGTTCAACTAGCCCAATTCAACCCTATTAAGGGCCCAGTTGGCCCCTATCTGAGTTAGTGGAATTACCTCCCAATCCTAACTCAACTAATGTACTAACTATGATTAAGGCAAGCAATCTCTATCCGGTATGTCGAATTTGTTTCTTGGCGAACTTCTTAACGAGTCTTCCAACGAACTCTCAGTGAACTCCCAACAAACTCTCGGTGATCTTTCGACGAACTCTCAATTGAGCTCCCGACACACTTTCTGTACATCGTCCGAATCTTCGACTCTGGCCCATCATCTGCTTTATGCTTTACTGCTATCGTAGTTAATCCTACACACTTATCTCAACACATAGATTAGGTCAAATAATTTACTAATTGATTTCATCATCAAAATATGAGATTCAACAAAAATTTCATACATTGTGCATCATCATAGTTTCAAGTCATCAAAGCATAGCATGCACAATTTCATCACTTTATGCATAATAATAAATCAACATCACTTTAGGCATGACCTATATGATACTGAAGCATTCATCACTTCATGCATGATAGCAAAATTAACATCATTTTGGCATGATATTCATGGTACTAAAGCATTTATATTTTCAATCATTTTGGGCATAACATATATGATACTAAAGCATCATTTAT
>LVTN01000082.1:168336-178460 GCA_001649415.1 Musa itinerans | reverse complement strand
ATATTTTTTATGAGATGAACACTTGCAAGAGTGAGGATTTAATTTCACATGAATATCTTGATACTTATGAAAATTGAAGTATGATTTAATGAAACTCTTTTATCATTTTTGACTTGATTCAAATCATTTCACAAAGTTAGTTCTTAATGGATTTCCTCCTTCTTTCCTTCTTCATGCAAAGTTTTGATGAAAAAAGGGGGAGAAGTTGATGGAAGCTATCTCTTTAATAATTATAACTTTTAATGTTGAGAACTTTTGAATGATACCATGTCATGAATGCTTGAAATATGATTGGTATGAATTTTTACAATTTGAAATGTGGCATGAATTTTTACCACACTTGCATTGTTGAATTGTTCTCCTTTTTGTTGATGGCAAAGGGGGAGAAATAATACCAAAATGTGGTAAATTGATGATAAATGTATGCAGTATATTTCATAATATATACTTGAAATGTTTGCTTGATAAATTTCTTTCGATATCTAGAGCTTAACTTACAATTTTACAATTGATATCTTGCCATAGAATGATGAATTGCTATCTTTATCATTTGAAATATCATACTTGAAAATGAATGTCATGCCTTGACATCATTTTGAGAATGTTAGATCATGATAGGAATCATGATGTGCATATTAATAAGTTTAATGAATTTAACTTATCGGTTTGATTCTTGAATTCAAAGGCCTTGAATTCAAGAATATCTTTTCTCAAGTATAGCATATAGATAGGGGAGTTAAGGTTAATTCCGTCATCAATTGATTGTCATCATAAAAAAGGGGGAGATTATTGAATCTCAGATTTTGATGATGAACTCAATTGTAAATTATTTGATCTAATCTATATATTGAGAAAAGTGTGTAGGATTAACTATGATAGCAGTAAGACATAAAGTAGGTATTGCCGGAGTCAAGATTGAGATCTCATTGGGAGTTCGAAAGTTCATCGGAAGTTTGGACGTTCGTCGAAAGTTCTGTCGGAACTAACCGAGAAGTCTAGGAGCTTGCCAAAGAAACTCGTCAGAACTTGCTAAGAAGATCTTCGTAAAGTCCAGGAGCTTGTCGGGAGTCCGCTAGAGCATTGCCGAGAGTTCGTCGGATGTTCGCCGGAAGTACGCCAAAAGAGTAGTTGACACATCGGAACAAGAAGTACTGTGATCATGTCTTAAGTATCGTAGTTAGAGAGTAAATTAAGTTAGGATTGGGAGGTAATCCCACTAACTTAATTAGGGGGCCGATTGGGCCCTTGACAGGGCTGAATTGGGCTGAGTTGAGCAGCCCATTTAGCCCCTGAATTCCTGGCCGGCGGTGACACCGCTTGGGAGACTTGGTCTCCTAGAAATTCTAGGCGGTGGTACCGCCCCTATCAAGTGGTGGTACCACCCCTATCAGGTAGTGGTACTACCGGTAGTTAATGCTGCCAGTAGTGGTACCGCCCCTGTCAGGCGATGGTACCACCAAAGCTTGGTCTCCGAGCTCTATTAGGTGATCGTACCGCCCAGTGTTAGGTGTCAGGCGGTAGTACCACCCCATAATGGCGGTGGTACCACCAAGACCCCAAAAATCCGGGATTATGCACTTTTAGGCTCCAATTTTAAAGCCATTAGGGCCTATAAAAACCCCACCCTTTTCTGCATGAAAGGGCACGAAAGCATTGAGATAATCTTGAGTTATTGGAGTGTAAAAGTGTTGTAAACAAGTGCTAGAGCCCTCCTCCTCCCTTTCTAAATTTTGAGATCATTCAAGAGATGTGTGAGACTTGTAAGGGTTCTCTCCTAAACCCGTGAAAAGGAGAAAGCGCTGTAAAGAGGTGATTGGTCTTCACCTATTGAAGGAAGGCCTTTAGTGGATCCCGGTGACCTCGTCGGAGGAGGAATTTGAAAGTGGATGTAGGTCACATTGACCGAACCACCCTAAAACTCGGTTTGCATTTACTTTGTGCAATTTACATTATTGCAAACCTCCTTAATCTTCTCTTGCACTTTTACGAAAGCTTTCAAGTTCAACTTCTCTCCAAAATAGATTGAATTGAAACCATTTTCATCGGAATCAGTTTTAAACGAAATGAATAATTTTCTGAAATCACGAAAGTTTTCCGCTGCACTAATTCACCCTCACTCTTAGTGCCGCTCTTGAGCCTAACATCATGTACGTCAATAGTTCAACTGAACTCTCGGTGAACTCTAGCAAACTCTCGATAATCTTTTGGCGAGCTTTTGGTGAACTCTCGACGAACTTCCGGCGAGCTTTCACTGCATCGTCTAATCCTTCGGTATATCTCCCGATTCATTCGGCCCGATGCCCAATCATGGACTCCGACCCAACTTTAATTCTTCTTTAATCATTTTGCCTTTCTCATGATCGTAGTTAGTCCTACATCACTTATCTCAACACATGGATTAGATCATTAATTCACCAATTGATTTCATCATCAAAATCTGATATTCAACATATAACAAACAATATAAAGTGAGAAAAATATCAAATATATAATAAGCAAAAAGTATGCGTATTATGTCACACATGTCATCACTCATGTGATTGGCTTGTAGGGTACCTATGACTAGCAAAGAGAAATAGTACCATGAATCCATGATATCCTTCTCTTTTTTTATGATGACAAAAGGGGAGAGAGAAGTAATAGCTTGCACATTTCAAAAAGAAATAAAAAACTTGCACATTTCAAAGAGAAAGTAAAAATTTACACATTTCTCCTTTTTGTTGATAACAAAGGGGGAGAAGTCAACTATACTCTTCAATGATGTAAAAAATTATGATGTTTTAACTTATAATGATTTGGAACTATGCATATGAAGTATGCAATGATTATTTTGATATTTTAACTATGATGTTTTGCATTTGAGTTTTGCAATGAAAATTTCTATAATTATTTTGATCTTTACAATAAAAAGTGAAATTATACATATGACATTTGCAATGAAAGTCAGTATAATTTTTTTTTATTTCGACTTGAATTCAAAGAGTTGCATTAAAAGGTTATCATTTTTTTAATTTGAGTTCATTTCAAAATAACATATAGATAGGGAGAGTTTATAGTGATAATGAAAATGGGGAGATTGTTGAATCTCAGATTTTAATAATGAAATAAATTGATGAGTTTATATACTAATAAGCGTTTGAGATAAGTGACGTAGGAAAAACTTCAATCATTGACTTAAACCATCGAAAGGCAAATCGTTGAAGCAAGAGCAGCAAACATTGGGTTAGAAAGCATCATGTTAGAGATTGGACAACAGGATTGGTCGACATGCCAAAGGATGAACTTCGTGCCATGAGTTCGAGCATCGGGCCAGAAGGATCGGGTATTGAGCCAAGAAAATCGGATGCTGTGAGAGGTCAACATGCTGATAGATTAAACAATATGTCGAACAAAAAGATAATGCATCGGAGGTTAGGACGAAGTGCCGGATGAGTAGATAACATGTTGGACAACATACTAAAGGCTTCATGAGTGGTTGAGTCTTGATCGAAATGGCTTGGAGTCTAATTGAGTTAGTTTTGGGTCGTAACCATATTAACTTAATTAGAAGTCCATTGGGCCTAGATTAGGGATGAATTGGGCCTATTGGAAGGCTAATTTAGTGACCTAGGGTTGGGCTGGGTGGTAGTATCGCCCAAGTAGGTAGTGGTATCACCCAAGCAGGCGGTGGTACCATTTGAGAGCTAAAAAACACAAATTGTACTTTTATGAAAATCTTAATGGTAGTACTGCCCAAGCAAGCGGTGGTATCGCTAGAGCCTAGGTTCTCAGGCTCTATACGGTAGTAGTACTGCTAAGCACAAGCGGTATAGTACCTCGAAAACCTAAGGATTTAAATTTTTGGCTCTATTTTTTAAGTCATTTGGGGTTTATAAATACCCCACTCATGCTTGCTTGGTGAAAGCACGAAAACCTTATGATTTGAAGTGTGCAAATTTTCTTGAAAAGTGTTGAGTCTTTTCCTCCTTAAGTTTAGAGGTCATTCTAAGGGGGGTATGAGGTTTTCTTGTAAAAGAGAGGTATGAAGGTTCTCTCATAAACCTATGAAAATGAAGAGTTATAACAAGGGTAGTTAATATTTGCCCATTAAAAAGAAGATCGATAGTGAAAACCGGTGGCCCAAAGGGAAGAGGAATAAAAAATGGACATAGGTCGGAATGACCGAAGTACTATAAATCTGGTTTACATTTTACTTTATGCTTTTCCTTGCTATTACTAACTAATTTAGTTGCTCAATACCCTTACTCACATTCTAAGTTAAACATATTTTTGATACATATTGTTTGATCGAAATTTTTCAAATTGAAATTTTATTTCAAAAGCAACCACCCACCCCCCTTTAATCCCTTTACTATCCTAACTTTTTTAATGAGTTTTGATTAATAAAATAACACATTTCAAAATTTTGATTGATTAAGTAAAAGTTATGTAAAGATACCAATAATAAGTCATAAGTAAAAATAGACAAATCAATTTATAATGATTCGATCTTTCTGATCTACATTCACACCAGATTTCTTTTCCCTCAAGACCATTAGTTTTCACTATTGATCTTCTTTCATATACTATCCTTATTACAACTTTCTCCTTTTTCAAGCTTCGGAGATAACCTTCATACTTACTTTCAGATCTCTCACCTTCTACAAGTTCATAGTATAACTAAACTCAAGAGGAAGAATAGACTCAAACTATACTCAAAATAAAATATTATAATACTTTACTATCTCAAGAATGAATATTTCATCAATCAAGTCTAAGTAGGATATTTATAAGCTCTTAAAGGCTTTAAAAATGAAGATAAAAACTTAAATTTTTAAAATTTTGGAATACGAATGGTGGTACTATCGTGACCCTAGATAGTACCATTGACACTAATTGATAGTATAATTATAAATTGTGACAAGAGGCATAAATTTAAACTTTGATATTATCATAATCATAAAATGTAAATTCTAGATGATACCACCGTTACCCTAGATGATATTACTATCATCATAAGGTACCATCATCGAAAACTTTGATAGAGCACAAACAATGTTAGGTGACTCAGGTGTTACCGCTTGGTTTGGCCTTCTAACGAGCTCACTTTAGTCATGCTTCAAGCATAATGACTTTTATAATAAGTTAAATTTATTTTGATCTAATATTAACTTAAAATGACATCACAAATCAACCATTCATTCAACTCATTTTTGAAACTTTTAACATGGTGTTCACTTCCGACACATGGACCATGTTTAGATGATTGATATTTTACATAGAGGAGGTGATTACACTGATTAGTTTTGCTAGGTTTGGTGTTAAGGTGAACTATTATCTGTTCTGGTTTTAAATCCGACTAGATAGAATCCAACTCGAACATTTAGTTGTTTTTATCTCAATCCGATTAATGAATACATATATCTGATGGACTCCAATTTCTCAAAGAAATTTGACTCAATCAATCCCACTAATATAACTGATTTAAGTGGGTCGGACAGATATAAATATACTTAAAACAAAAAAAAATCCACATGCCCTACCAGCAAAACCTTATCATAAAGATAAAAACATATTTTACTATGTACCTGTACTTACCTTATGATTGGAGTCGGCTGTGGCCCCATCGCAGGCATTTTACTCGATATTATTCAGAAAATAAATACTATTTTATATGCTTAGAAATAACATATAAATAAAGAAATAAATAAATTATATATATATATATATATATATATGTGTGTGTACGTCACGTTAAATTACACAGTTTAATTTATTTTAATTCAAAGAAAGAAATATTTAACATATTTTTAAAAACTTGGGCGTGTGGAATTATATCGAATATTCTTCCACATATAAACGAAAACCACCGTCGTCACCGTCACCCGAACACACACCCACATCGGGAGGGATTGCTTTACCCCAATCCTCGCCGCATCCAGCACTCGCCCCACTGCCCTCCCGGACGCCGGAGATGCCTGCGTCGGCGGCGAATAACCGGCCGGAAGATCTGACCGCTCGGCTGGGCGTGGGCGCCGGCGCCGCGCAGGGGGAGGCGCTGCTCAAGGCCCTCCGCGAGGTCAAGAACCAGATCATCGGCAACAAGACCAAGAAGCTCCTCTACCTCCACCTCGGCGCCGTCCCCAAGATTGTCTCCGTCCTCGCCGCCGCCGCCGCCTCCTCCGACGACGACTCTGGCGGGATCAGCCGCGGCGGTGATGTTGCCGTTATCGTTCAAGCCGCCGCCGCCATCGGCAGCTTCGCATGTGGGGTTGAGGACGGGGTTCGAGCCGTCCTCGATGCAGGCGCTGTGCCCCACCTCACCAGCATCCTTTCCCACCACGATGAGAAGGTATACAATGGATTGGCCACCAATTCACAAATCTTATTAGCCACACAACCTTGTGAGCGTCACAACATCCCTTCCTTTTCTACTTTTGACATCGAAGCCCTGACGGTACCTGTTCGTACTTGGTTACCTGAAGCCCATGTAGATAACTATGGATGAAATCTGTCATCTTAGCAGGAATTCACCCAAAATTTGGAATCCTCCGAGGTGCCCCATCGGTTGTTGAATCTGAACAACCATATGTTGAGCTTGTCTCACCACTGTTGGGCTTTGATAGTTCACACCTACTTGCCATCAAATTGGCAGCTTCAACTTCTTCTTCTTTCAATCACTAGCGGCCATGCCACCGCTCTACAGAATTGGAGCTCATGTATGATTTTGGATTCCTGGCATCACAGCTTTAAAGAATCTTACCGATGTTATTCTGAAAGCTATCCTCGAAACTGTTTATGATTTGAGAAGCAAAATTTCAGTTATTTATCCAAATTGCTTACTACCATATGATTGGGTCTGTTCTTTACAGGTAGTGGATGCGGGTGCTCGTTCTCTTAAAATGATATTCCAATCTGAGCTTGCCCCAAAGTATGATGTTCTTCAGGAGAAGAACTTGAATTTTATACTTTCACTCTTAGACAGTGACAATGAAAATGTTACTGAACTTGCTGCCAGTATCATAGCACACTCTTGTGAGACAAACGAACAGCAGAAGGCACTGTGTGATGCTGGGGTCTTGCTCAGATTTGTCAGTCTTCTTGGTGGATCTTCAAACCAAAAGGATGGTTGTTTAGAATCTATAGCAGCAGTTATAAAAAATAACCCTGAAGTTTCTTCTAGGTTTTCTTGCGCTGGCAATGGCAAAGCTTTGAATGCATTAGCAAACTTGATACAGGACCGGTATCCTCATACAAGATTACTTGCCTGTAAATGTTTGATTGCTGTTGGGCATGCCTCACCTTGTTACGTGGAAGAGTTACAAATCAAAACTAAGTTAGTGTTAGTATTAGTTGAGCTTCTTGAAGAACCTGGTCGAGTTGGAAATGAGGCTCCATTCTCATTGAAAACTCTAATTGCAGATGATGAGGAGTTACATAAGCAGGCACTTTCTGTTAATGCTATTGAGAAGCTCTGCAGCATTCTGCAGATGAGCTCGGTACAGGCAAGGCGCCTCCAGGGAATATTACTTGCTCTGGCTGAGCTTTGTTCAAAGTTAGAGAAGTGCAGATGTCAGCTTATGTCACCTCAGGTCCTTTTCCTGCACTGAAACTTAGGATCTGCTTCTACATAAATATTACATATTTGTCTAATGAACTTCTGTCACACTAATATCCAAATATATTCAGGATTTATGTGTACCATATCGTTGTGAATGGTTTTAGACTAAAAATCATTTGCTGGTTCAGGTTTTGCTTTTCTATCTTGAGTATCTTATGAACAGATACCCTAGAGAACACACAAATGGTCTCCCATGCTTTCATCACCAGTTTTTGTAATCATCATTCACTGAGCAAATGTCTATCATTCTCCATGTAGAGCAATGATTGTATGGGATGTCTTCTATCCGGTTGATCAAATGCTGCTCAGATCTGTTTGTTATTCGACTGTCTTATAGCACAATTTGTTACTTCTGAGATTCTTTTCTCACTTTTTAGCTTTCTTCTAGCCATGGAGCTTGACTGCACCCATGGAGCTTGACTGCACCTATGAGTTGCTTTTCAGTGAATATACAGCCTAACAGAGTTTGATTGAGATGAAACCATGGCTTCATGCATCCATGCTTTGTCACCTCTGCCATGGAGTGGTATGAACCAGCTAATATTCTCAAATAGAAACAGCATCTTAACTTAATCCTTGGTCCATTTTGTCTGTCAAATGGGCTAAATGTTCTGTATGGCTGTGGAGATAGGTCATCTCTGCCTTTGGATGAACCATTCAATGGTGAATTTTTATCCTTCTTGTATCTACAGAATGATTTAAATATATGGAAGTTGAATTTCTTGTTAACTAAATTACAGGATAATTGGGTTTTTTTAAACCACCTGATTTGCTTTTCCCTATCCACTTGCTTATGAAGGTCTATTGGTTAGCGTTATTCGACTAGTTGTTTGATTCACTCATGAATCTTGCACATGCCACTAGCTTGTCCTTCCTTTCCTTATTCCAAGTTGCACTAGTTCACTATACCTTATTCCATGTTCTTACATTCTATGAGAGTAAGTGGTGCAATACTAGAGAAAAATTTTCAAAACTCTATGTTACTTGATGTTGTCAGAGAAATATTATATCACGGATTTTACAACTCTGCCTTGATATGTCTATACAGGTGCTGAATTTAATTGTTGATGCACTGAAACATGATTGTATGGATGTTCGTGTTGCCGCATGTAATTGTATAAGGAACATCACTCGGTCTCTGAAGGTTCTGAATCTTTAAAATATATATATTTCCATTTAAACATTTTATGGTTTTATTGACAGGTCTGGTTGTTTACAGAACCTAAGTGCAGGATGTCTTTCCAGTGAGGCATTTATTGTTCGTTTGGTCCAGCTTTCGCATGATCCATCAACATCTGTGCAGGTGAATATGCCCACATAGGGACTAAATTTAATTTTTTATTTCCAAGCAAGTCTATAGGTTTTTTATGTTTATTATACCAAAATCTTCTAAAAAATAACCTTTCATAAGGTTCACTGTATTGAACATAAATGGCCATTATTATAACCTTAGGCAGTTAATTTTCATCAATGCATAACTTGTTAAATTTAGATAAGGATTAGCATTATTATTTCAGATTTTAGGGACTTATATGCAAATATGTGACGGTCATGAAGATTATGACAAGTAATATGTAAAATTCTAAGAAAATTATGATAAGAATGAGATGAGACAAAAGAATGTAAAAGGAATAAATAAGAAAAGAGGGTTCATTAATATGAAAGAAAATAAAAAAGGGTGGACCCATCGCATGAGGCTCTCGCCAATGTGGGGTCTAGGGAAGGTCAATGTAAAAATCCTTGCCTTTAAATATTTAAAGAGGCTGTTTTCGAGACTTGAACCTAGGTCCTAGGTTACAAATGAACAAACTTACCATTGTACTAATCTTATTGGTTAATACAGAAGAAAATAAAAGAGAGAAATAGGAAGGGAGTGCTAACTAAGATGAAATAAAGTAAAAGAGAGACATTGGAAGAGAGGGTTCATTGAGATGAAATAAAGCAAAAAAAAGAAACAACAAGGGATGCTTCATTATCATCAGATGGTGCACGATTCTAAAGTAGGGTGTTGCTTGTACAAGAACTAATTAAGTTTATTCTTATTGGACTCGTGTTTAAAGAAAAATGAATGAATGATTGCACTTGCCTCAACTAAGGTGATATAATACAAACACACAAAAAGATAAAAAGAAAAATCTCTAGCCTACTCATAAATCTTTTTTTTCTTCCTCTAATCTTGTTGTGATGCTAATAGGTCTTTTTTTTTTGTTTCCTTATTGGGTTGGTAGAGATAACAGCAAGTCTTGTGGTGCTCGTATGTTAGTGGTAGTAGTAGATGTAACGACAACCTTTGATGCTTTTGTGAACATTGATTATAAATCTATTACAGACTACACAATCACTTAGCACTGAAACAATCATGACTCAACCTGATAGAATAACTGACTTGTTAACTTCATCGTGTTTGAACCACTAGCCCAAATTGTTTAAGCCAAGTAAACTCTTAAAAGTCAATTTTGATCTTAGTCCACTTTCGATGTGATATTTGTTAGGATCGTAATGACACTAAGACAGAAGAGGGGGG